>CAUZXS010001320.1:1998256-2048256 GCA_963585895.1 Sepioteuthis lessoniana
ATCCATTGATACGAAGTGTGAAGATTCTTTACTTTCTTACGAGAGAAAATTATGCTTCCTGATTACTTTGTGACATACGCCCGAAGTTGTAACGAGACTAACCGATTAGTTCCAAGTGCCGATTATTATACTTTATATATATATATATATATATATATATATATATGTGTGTGTTGTGTGTGTGGTGTATGCATCTATGTATACACACATACAGACTGAGTTATATACATGTATAGTTGTGGGCGACCAGAAGGCTCCCTTTTCAATAGCTACTACACCGAGGTGTAGGGAAGGGCGCTACTCCTTCCTTGGATTGCTCCACTTTACCCTTGATATGTACCTGATATTGCTGAATGTTAAATAAGGAAGTATCAAGTACCATTTTAAAAATCTCTGGTATGACGCAACCTGAGATTGAACCCAAGTCTTTCGGACCATTGGCGAATACTCAACACACTAGGCCAGAGCATATTTTTTATATATATACATACATAAAGACAAATGTATATACATAAATATATATACACACACATCATACTGCCAGATTTGTATGTGTGTGTATTTAAGTTAAATAAGTTAGCAGACTGTAGTTGAGGGCGACCCGAAGGCTCCTTTTTAATGGCTACTACACCGAGGTGTAGGAGAAGGCGCTACTCCTTTCCCTGGATTGCTCCACTTACCCTTTGATCTGTAACTTATAATGCCGAGTGTTAAGCAAGGAGGCATCAAGTACCATTTTTGAGTCTTTTTCATGACTCGACCTGGGATTGAACCCTGGTTTCTTGGACCATTGGCAAATACTCTGACTATTATGCTAATGGACACACACGGACACACCCACACACATTAGTAAGAGAAACGTTATTTAGCACTCTAGAATTCACTAAAGAGAACTGAGAGATATAATCTCTTGAAGTGTTTTCAGAAACCGAGCAACAAATAATAATAATAATAGTCCCGGCTGACCACAGAATAAAACTGAAAGAATGTAAAAAGAAGGATAAGTACCTCGACCTTGCTAGGGAATTGAAAAAAAACTATGGAACACGCAGGTGACAATTATACTAATTGTAATTTGTGCTTTTGGAACAGTAACAAAAGGATTACTAAAGGGACTGGAGGACTTGGAAGTTGGCGGACGAGTGGAGACCATCCAAACTACTACATTATTGAGAACGGCCAGAATACTGAGAAGAGCCCTGGAGATTTGCTCTCACTCAGACTCCAGTGAAAAACCATCAGCTAACGCTGATGTGAAAAACTCTGATGAGTAAATAATAGTAATAATAACTTTTTTTAAAGCTTAGTTCCAGTCAAATATTAAGGATCAGTGTACTGTGCGTACTTGGCCTTGGACCAAACATGGCAACCTGGCGATTCTGCGTAAAATCAAAGCAGAACTACCCGACTTTCGAGTACAATGTTTATTTACACCAGAATTCTCTTTGGGGTGGGACACGGAAAAAAAAAAGAAAAATTGATTGTGATCGTATTGATAGCTACCGGGGAGCAGCACCTGAGTTCGAGTCTCATTGGGTGCCCCATTCATTCGGTCTTGTGCTACATCTAAGCAAAACGCTGAGTAAATTACTACCTCCCTTTAAGGGGTGCTTTGGTGTAGCCTGGGGGCTCCGTGACATAGGTCGCCAAGTCTAGAAAAAAAATCTGATCGGGCTCACATGTCGAAGTGTGGGATCTCAAGTTGCACCGACCTTGTGAGGAGACGAACATCATACTATGACAAGAATGTAGTATCTGCTCTCGTCTTAATCCAAATGTTATCTAAAAGAATGGGCAACTAGTGAGAATCGAACTCACCAACAATGGTCTGCTTACCGAGCTTGCTAACCATTGCACAATGGGAGGCGTCTTATGATTTTATTGTATAAACACTTTTAATTCTAAAATTGCTTTATATTGAAAGGAAGTAAGATAAGAAGAAAGGAAGACTATTTCTTTATTTCTTTATATGTACGTAATTTTTGTAAGGTTCAGTCAGATTTGAGACCCTTTAGGTTCTTCGATGCGTCCACTGTGATATCGATATGATGAATTATGTGATTTTTTTCTTTCTTCGTTCGGAACTTTTATTAGGATCAAAGTGTAGTATCTGTACACCCATAAGAGTTATATTCGACCTTATGGTAGGATCCATCCAAAGATTTTTTGACACGTTCACCCCAATATTTATCTGCGAAACAGTATGACTTCATTTTTTTCTTCTTGTTGTCCATAACTCCTGCTCCGATCAGAGTGTCGCACCTGTTCGCTCATGAGATCTGATTTTGCGCTTACTATGTTACTATTTTGCGGATTTATGTTACGAAGATGAAAACAGTAATTAGTAAAAAGAGTTAATACTTCCCCCAAAATGAATACGAGATTCAAAGAAAATGATATAAAAGATGTTTAATATATTTTATTCAATTTCGGTGTCTTCGGATACTAAAATTTGATTCAACTAAAAGTTAAAGGAGAGAGAGAGAAGGTCCCCGTGGCGTAGTGGCTAAAGTGCTGGATTGCGACGTCGAAGTAAGCGAGTTCAAATTCCAGTCGCTCTGTTACGTTCACTTTCGGACTAATATCCCGTTATCCCCTAGATATGATTTAAATAGTACAATTACTATTATTCTACAAAGTTTGTTTTGGCATTAAATAATCCATGCAGGTTGATATGCCATTAAACAAAGAAACGAAGCCAATGGCCTAATGAGTGTTCGCCAATGGTCTGGGACACCGGGGTTCAATCCCAAGTCGAGTCACACCAAAGACTCAAAAAAAATGGCACTTCTGATGCCTCCTTGCTTAACTCTCAGCATTATAAGGTACGGATAAAGGATAAAGTGGAGCAATCCAGGCAATGAAGTAGTACCCTCCCCCACACCTCGGTGTAGTAGCTATTGAAAAGGGAGCCTTGGGGTCATCCTCGACTAAAGTCGCCAACTTTACTTACTAGATATTATAGTAACCGCAAAATCAGATTTCATGAGCGAACAGGTGCGACACTGATCGGAGCAGGAGTTATGAAGAAGAAAAAAATGAAGTCATACCGTTTCGCAGACAAATATTGGGGTGAACGTGTCAAAAAATCTTTGGATGGACAGATACTTCACTTTGATCCTACCATAAGGTCGAATACAACTCTTATGGGTGTACAGATACTACACTTTGATCCTAATAAAAGTTCCGAACGAAGAAAGAAAAAAATCACATAATTCATCATATCTATATCACAGTGGACGCGTCGAAGAACCTAAAGGGTCTCAAATCTGCTTGAACCTTACAAAAATTACGAACATATAAAGAAATAAAGAAATAGTCTTCCTTTCTTCTTATCTTACTTCCTTTCAATATAAAGCAATTTTAGAATTAAAAGTGTTTATACAATAAAATCATAAGACGCCTCCCATTGTGCAATGGTTAGCAAGCTCAGTAAGCAGACCATTGTTGGTGAGCTCGATTCTCACTAGTTGCCCATTTTTCTGACCTTGTGCTAAACTAAACTAAACTAAGCTTAGAAAATGATTATACAATAGAATTTTTCATTAAGCCAGCACGTAAATTTTCGTAAAATTACGTTATGAAATTGATAAATACAGATCCAATATGGGTAATATGTCGAAGTGATATAATTAGAATCTAAATATTATATTTATATCTATGATTAAAAATTATATATATATTACAAAGCGATATTTATTTATCTGTCTGTACATAAATGTGTGTGCTATTAAATATTAAACGTATATGATATGTCAAAACTATATATATATATATACACACACAAGTATGTGTATGTGTGTGTGTGTCTTTGAAATATCATTTATACAGCTAAATGAGAAACAATAAACTGAATTTTTTTTTGATAAAAACAAACAAACAAAACAAACGATATTCACACAGGTTAATACGCTTCTTCAAAAGATTATGGGAATAAAAAACAAAACAACAAATCTCATTATGTAGTGTTACCTATGATTCCAATGAGATAAGGACACATCTTATTGAACAGTGAACATGTATTCATACAACCAGGGCCTTACATCTTGTGAATTATTATATATATATATATATATATATATATATATATATATATATATATATATATATATATGCTGAGAATGGCCCATAAATATAAATACGTACACTCCAAACAATTTAGATAAATTTATTTTCTTTTAAACCAAAGATATAAGGATTTTATTATTTCACTTGGATCATTATGAAAGGAGAACGAATATTATTAGGAATAATTTATTACCAAACTCTACAGCATTTAAACTCTGTATCTAAAAATAAAATTACACATATATACAAATATATTTATATATAAGGGTGTATTTATTTTGGGAAGTCGAGGTATTAACATATTACAACTTATCTCTCTCTCTCTATTCACACACACACACACACACACACACACACACACACACACACACATCTATCTACATTATAGAGATACATAGACTCATATACACCACCCACACATACAGATATATACATATACACACATATCAATATATATATATATACGCATATATACATGTTTGCGTGTATACAAATATACACACACATCTCTATGTACATATATAGACACATATATCTACAGATATGTATACTTACCAACGTGCATATATATATATATATATATACCCACATATCTATGTACATAAATAGACGCATATATATATATATATATATATATATATATATATATATATATATATATATATATCCATACACATATATATTCACACACATACACATACACACACACTTATATATGTATACATACCTACGTACACCATACACACTCACAGATTGATTTTGGATTTGTGTGTGTGTGTGTGTGTGTGTGTGTGTGTGTGTGTGTGTGTGTGTGTGTGAGCGCGCTTGTTTTGTTTTTTTATTTGTTCCGGTAAAAATGACGATCGTTACATTTTCAAATGTCCTTTTTCCTTTTCTTTTTTTAAAATTTAAATCTAAACTACCTCAGCCAAGTGTATTACCGATGCGGAGTGGACAAACAAATAAGTTCGAGGTGGAGTGGTGGTGGTGGGGGGGTAGAGGCCGTTTTAACAAAATATTTCAACTCTTCTTCTCTTTCAACAAAATTGTCAATTAACAAAACAAATACAAATGAATTTTCCCCTATTTTTGCGTCGATAGATTCTCATCTGAAAAACGAAGAGAGACACACAACCACTTTATTCGCCTATTACCAACCGATTGCATGATAGGCACGCACGCACACACACACACAGATTATGCACGGAGATGCACATCGTAGCACCGGTGCATCGTTAGGATGCACATCAAAGAGACAAACACGTACTTATCGTACACTATGGACACACATACAAGAAGTCGCATATAACAGAGAGAGAGAGACAGACAGACAGAGAGAGAAGAGAGAGAGAGAATAGAGAGAGAGGCATAAGTTATAAGGCGATCATTACTATGACGCAGAACAAAACACTATTGTCTTATCTATAATAAATATTTCTTTTCTATTGCTATTTCCTCATTTCTAACTTCTGACACACACACCCGTACACATACAGTGATGCTAAAAAGTTTGTGACCCAATAAAATAAGAAATGAGGTTTTTTTATTTAAAATTTTTTTTGCGTGTTAAAGAAACTTAGAAAAGGATATCTCAAGTCTTATGAAAGAGAGGGATGAATATGTAGATAAGTGTTTCATGACTCTGGGTCATTTCCTTCCGAGTTGGGTCAAGAACTTTTCAGTATCACTTGTGTTTTGTGTGTATATATATATATATATATATATATATATATATATATATATATATAAAATAAATAAATAAATATATATATATATATACAAAATAAATAAATAAATAAATAAATATATATATATATATATATATATATATATATATATATATATATATATATATATATATATATATATTCAACCCTGGGTTTCATGGTTGCAGACAATATTCCATGAATTATATATAAATATATATATATATATATTATTATTATTATAATTATTATTATTATATAATAGCTCTATCCTAGATATTGAGCACTCTCTATATTATATTACACTTGGTTCGACACTTACCTACGAAGTGATTTAATGACAACGAACACACTTATATATATATATATATATATATATATATATATATATGTGTGTGTGTGTGTGTGTGTGTGTGTGTGTGTGTAAACAAGTATTTTACACAACATTAATTTATTTTACAAAAAATTCAAGGGTAAATTTTAGTGACATAAACAAAGTGAAAATTTCAAGTCCAAATTCTTCTAATAGCCACATATCAGATGACGAAATTGATTTTCACCCTCATATATATGGATAAGACCTTGAGAAAGGCATGAAAACTTCTCTTTCCAGCTTAGGGTAAATAATAGAAATGACCGGGCTCTCTGGCCTTGATAAGACAACTTGTCTCGAAGAAGGAATTCTAACCAGCTTTTGTCTGCATTCAAAATCGACCTTGTGTCACATCCTGCCCATAAAAGAGGGACTGAGTAGACTCATACATACCCATCAACACAGGCTCACACGGGCGTTCATAATATATATAGCCAAACTTTATGTATCGTAATCTGTGATGTAATAGATGCCCTTTGGGGGTTTAAATTTGACCCTCAAATTAGACTTCGCTATTCATGGTGAAATTCAAGTTCCGTGTCAAACTTGGGGGTCTATGAATCGTAGAGTCAGAGCCAGTTTCGAAAATATTTTGATCAATTAAAAAAAAATTCCATAATAAATTTAGAGTGCGTTTAATATATATATATATATATATATATATATATATATAAAGGATTTGTTTTTAAGATGTTTTTTTCAAAAAGAAATCTTTTTAAGTGTTCAATACCAGCAGTACAGCATCAAATCTAAGCATATATATTCGTTGATATATTCATAAGACTGTAGCTTTATGACCGAAAAAGTATTTATTTTTACACAACCAAAATTTACTTGAGAACATTATCTCCTTTCTTGTCAATGCACAAAATTATATATATATATATATATATTGAGAAAAATGCTTAAAACTGATCGTTATGAGGAAGCCACAAAGTGTTAAGTGAACATCAATTTATTTTAGGTTATATATATATATATATATATATATATATATATATATATATATATATATACGTGTGTGTGTATGTGTGGGCGCGCACGCGCGTATGTGGCGCTTTTTTTTTTTGTTTTTTTGTCGGGGAAGTCTGTGATCTGGCTATCAATACACAAAGTGAGAAATAAAAATAAAGAATTTTCATAAATACGCATTTAGATAACGTACATAATCTAATTTTTTTGTCGTTAGATGTAGATAATTGTGTCTCTATAGAGAGATTGATTTTATATCTATATTATCTATTGATGATGTTTGATGGCTGACAAAAAGTATGTGACATCTGTGTCGCAAAACTACCTGGTTTTGACGATTCGAAACATCAACTCCGTATTTACCCACAGGTCAGGATATATGCATTTTGGCATTTAAATAGCAAGGCGTATTTTTTCTATTCCATGCGTTTGTTTTTGTTTTTTTAAAATCTTTTTGTCTTAAAAATTATAGTTTTATTTTTATGAGAGGACGTTGAAAAATACAAAGCCCGACAAGAAAGAGATTGTCTCTTTTTTTCTTATTTTCTAAAATATTTTTAATTGAAGAAAATTGAGAAATATGTTACGAGCGTTTAACTGCAGAATTGGTGTATAGTATAACATGTACGTGGCTGTATGTCATCCTGTTCTTGGTCAGACCAAGAACTTTTCCGCATTAGTCAGTGTATGTTTGACAGCATATATCCAAGAGAAACCAGTCATACCCTCTATTCCATCCTTCCAAGATATCTAAAGATCACCTCTGGTTGAGAAACCAGTATCTGAATGTCAAGCAAGGTGGATTCAAGCCTTCTTTCCGTAATTATTTCACTGGTTTCCCCTGGATAGATGCTATCGACATTCAATAGGTGGCTTCTTAACCAGAGGTGATCTGATATATCTCATAGCCCCTCCCTCGTTGTACACTTTTATAGACATAGTCCGACGGATAGTACACTTTCCAGGTTTTAGTTTTTAAGTGCAAAATACAACTCAGCTTTTAAAGTACGAATATATCACAGAAAGAATATTTTGATGCTATATTTAAAATAATCTTCTATATCATCAAATTCTCTTTATACTTATATATATCTATGTAACCGTATTACAGAATAAGAAGCTATAAGAAAGTAATATTTTTATCAGAGAGTAAGTAAAATTAAAGTCGGCGACCTGAAGGCTCCTTTTGCAAAAGCTACTATACCGAGGTGTAGGGAAGGGCGCTATTCCTTTCCCTGGATTGCTCCACTTTACCCTTGATACATACCTTATATCGCTGAGTGTTAAGCTATGAGGTATCAAGTATCATTTTAAAAGTCTTTGGTATGACGCGACGTGGGATTGGACCCAGGTCTCCTGGACCATTGGCGAACACTCTACTCACTAAGTCAATGAGCCGGAAACTTTAAATACTCAAACATCGAGAATAAAGCAATTTCATATCTTGTCTGCAAGCGAATGATCCTTTTGTTGAAGATAGCTATGAAACGGCACCCAGAGTTCTTCACTTCTTCCAAGATAGAATCATCACTATCATCATTGACCCCTGATACGACGGGTATCCAACGGTTTCATGGGTCGTTTTGATGTTTTATAAAAGTAAAATGGAGACGTTGATCTTAACAACTTTCAAATAAGTATTTCAATTATCGGAGGTGAGATTTGAAAAAAAAATGTATTGTAACTTGAATTTCTTTATTTTTTAAAAAATTAATGAAGAAACATACTCAGCTGAGCTACTTATATAATAAAGTGGTGCTATCTGGGCGTCTGGATGACTGTCTAGACGTGTGCCAAGCTGAACAACTAATATAATATAGTGATGATGTCTAGACGTCTGGATTACTGTCAGGACGATAGCATCGCTGAACAACCTATATATTAAAGTAACGATATCTAGAAGTTTGGATGACTGTCTAGACGTGTGCCTAGCCGAATAACGTATATAATAAAAGTATGATGTCTAGACGTCTGGATTTCAGTCTAGACGATAGCATAGCTGAACAACCTATATATTAAAGTAATGATATCTAGGTGTCTAGATGACTGTCAAGATGTGTGCCTAGCTGAACATCTTATATAATAAAGTGACGATTTCTAGACGTAGTCTAAATGAGACAGTATCAATTTTTGATAGATTGGTGACACACAGGATTATAAAAATGCAGCATACTCGAATTTCGAACGACTTTGGTTTCTAAATTGAAAATAGGGGGAATACTCATGACCTAGTGGTTAATGTGCTAGACTGCAACATCGTGGTAAGCGAGTTCGGACTCCAGTCGCGCTATGGCGTTCACTTTCGAATCAAAACCCTTGGGAAAGTTATTAACTCTCTTATCTTCCCAGCTCTGGGTTAAATAGTACCACTACTGTCCCCCTACAAGTTTGGATTTGGCATTAAATAACCCATGAAGATTGATATGCCATTAAAAGAAGGTATCAATCCAAACCTAAACTGAAAATTCATCTCATGGGTAAGATTTGAGAAACATTAAGTAACACAACGGCGCAGTTCCACGCAATTTTAAAAGACAATTTTGTAGATAATTAACGTTTACTTAAGTGTTCATTCCTCTTTTGGTAAATGCAGCTTCTATCTCAATACTTTCTGAACACACTTCATATTAACCATTGTTTTATTTTGCTATCAAGAACAGCAAGTTACCATAGATACCTGAGCCGAATTCGTTCTATTAGGATGACCTTTGATGTTTGACAAAGAAATCATTGATTTCTGTGGATACTCAAAGTTTATAAGTTTTAAATTCAGACATAATAGGAAGGACTAGAAACAAGTCTTGTCTTCAAAAATTCATTTCCTAATTTAATCTTTTTGACATCATAACTCACTCATGGGTTATCGTAATTCAGAGTTTTCCTTCTCCAAGACTGGTTGCCATACCAAGGTTAAAGAGTCCAGTCTGCCCTACTATTTACCCATAGTTGTAGGGAGATTAGTTGGATTCATACCTTTCCCAAGAGTTATGTGAAATGCAAACAGGCTTGTCCAGAATTTGAACTCTAGTCTCCATGTCGACTTCCTACGACGGTAACCATGACACCATAGACATATATACCGTAAACAATGCGAGGATAAAAGTGTAGTTCCTGTGCACTCTGCTTAGTATTAAAATGTCACTGTCCGGTACTTCTGCACCCATGGAAATGCTGTGGTTAGTTTAAAAACCACATAATATAAAATTCAAAATTTATGAAAGTAAAATAGAAATTTTTGAATATATTCACATGAGATGTGTTCAAAAAGTATCAAGATTAAAGCTGTATTTATGAAGACAGAAGTGAATAATAGAAGAAATGCTAATTTTCTTCAAAATATGGCAAGTCCATTTATTCCAGCGAGTTTTCTATTGGTCGAGGCACCTCTAAAATTTCTCTCTTAAAACGGCGTGAAGTTGCGCAGTCCTATAAGTTTTAATGGTTTCCACGTCTTCAAATCTTACCGTTGAGATAAATTTTCTGTTTAAAAATTATCTGGAGCTAAATCACGGGAGTATGGAAGATACTGCACTTGCACAACCCTGTGTTTCACCAAAAAGACTAGCTTTTTTTGGGGTTCAAATTGGCAATGAATCGTTTTAAGAATAGTGTCGAAGTCGACACATTATCAATTTAGCTGGCTCAGTTATGCTCATGTCTTCACTTAAAGTTTAAAATTTAGCTTTTCAAATTAGAATTTTAAAAAAATAATTGAAAGCATCAGTCTCGATACCTTTTGATCACACTGCGTAAAATAATAACTATTCTAACGTACTATTTGTATAACTTGAAATTGACAAATTTTGGACCAATCTATTAAAGATAGATCAGTAATACAATAAATACACCCAACCCCTAAAAAAAACAAAAAACATAGCCATGAAACGAAATTTTTCATTATTTCGAAGTGAGACTGGGCAATTGATACATTACAAAAAGTTTCAAAAGTATGTTTAAAAAAAAAACATGTAAAACAGCTTAGGTCTTGTGTTAACATAAAAAAACTAAAGTTTCCATTCTTCAGTCGTGAAACGAAGAAGCGTGACTGATAGATAAATTCTGTGTAAAAATTCACATTGTGTTATATATATATATATATATATATATATATATATATATATATATATATAATTACATTTAATTTACATATATATACAGAATATATATTTACATATATATATACAGAATTACATTTAAAAGCAAGCGCCATAATCTCCAACAGCAAAGACGTCCTTACACAGTAGTAATTTGCTAAAACAAAAGTTACATCACTTTTGTAACAGATTCTCCCCTGATGATGGCCCAAAGTCGGGCAGAAAGTACTAGGGATACATACAACTATGGACAATACCTAAATCAATTCCCCCCGAATACGATAAAAGTAATACGGGAATTCGAACGGATCCAAAAGAAAATATGTAGGCATAAAATGTCTATTATGTTTAATGAAATTTGCATATATATATTCATATATACACACGTCTACAAGCGAGTACCAAAAAAGTTATCAGCAAGCCATAAAACGTACATGCTATCATACCAATTTGTCTCGTTGTTCAACACATTTAGCGCATTGGTACTAAATTAGTTTGAACCTTCAAAAATAAACCAATAGCATAAAGCAACAGACGATAAATAAAAAAAAAAAAGCAAAAAAGTTATTCATGTCTTGGTTGGACTAAGAATTTTTCAGCAGACTCTTCTTGTGTTCAAGGATTTCTTCAAAGAGCATAGAATAAAATCCAATACAAATTTTATCAAAGACTTTTTTTGTGCGTATGTGCATGTTTTTTTTTTTTTTTTTTTTTTTGAAGTGCGAAGCTAAAAGTTTGACATAACGGAACTGTTACTCGTGTATAAGTCGACCCCCAGCTCGCCTTATACACGAGTACGCATCATACAAAGATTTAAGCTGTAAGAAACAATCGTCTATCAGCTGATCTTCAACTTTTAACCTTAATTTCATTTCTAGACTTAAAACTAGACTTACATACTCATATACATTGTACTTATTACTCGGCTAAAAGTCGACATCGCTTTTTATCTTAAAATCTCGTCTTTAAAACTAAATTTACATATGCAAATATATGTATGGATTTCAACCTGACGATATTGTTAATCAAGCATATGTCAACCCCTAACTTTCCGTAATATTTAATTTGCTATCAAAGTAACGAAGAATCTGTGTTAAATAAAACTAATAGCCCAACGATATGAATACAAAGATAACTAAAGTGCACACGTGAACAGAGGCTCTGCGTATGTATATGTGCGTACCTTTACACATCCATTTGATACAGACACAGACTGCGCTCATATATAAATAGGTTTACATAGTATGTACGCACGCACGCACGCGCGCGCGCGCACACACACACACACACACACGTGTGCAGTCGACTTTGCAGCTGAGGTAGTTCTGCTTAGTCTGCTACGAGGCGAGAAACATATCCCCACCCTCGCCGTGAGAATCGAACTCTCAAGCAATAGTCTGCAAACCTGGCTCGTGAACCATTACATTTACTCGAGGCGCCGTGCTTGGCAATTAAGGTAGGCACCTCGCAAGATCAGTTAGCAAGCTAGGCTAGCAGGCCATAGTCAGTGAGTTCGATTCTTACCGGATGCCACATAATTCGGGCCTTGTGCCAAACTAAGCTAAGCTTAGTTAATGACTACTTTACAGCTGAGGTAGACATTTACTCAGCCTAACTTAGTTTGAAAAAGACCACAAATATGGAGCACTCGGTGAAAATCGAACTCAAAAGCGATGGTCCATCAACCAAGCTCATTAACCATCACATTACACTGCTTAGCAGCTGAGCTATGTATTTACCTCTATTTATCTCTTCTCTACTGGCAGGATGTGACACAAGGTCAATTTTTTAAGCTAAGTAAAACTAGTTTGAATTCAGAGTTTTCCATTCTCCTTGACAATTGACCTAAGCATATTTAACCATAGCTGGTGGGGGATAGATGGATTCTTGCCTTTTCCCAAGGGCATTTGCTCAAAGTAAAACGTGAACAGCATCATCTAGAATTTGAACTTGGACCACCAATTCCATTTCCTTCACTGATCACGCTAAGCAGTCTTTCTGTGGTGCCTCGATATGCATTTTTCATCAGTATGCCAAGAGATCAGTGTTCAAGCCCAAGTAAAAGTCAGGATTTCGAACGCTGATTTTCAAAGCAAGGCCAGTCTTTACCACTTAGGAGACAGTTTCCTGAGGTGTCTAGATATATACTTTTCATCAGTACGCCAACAGATCGGTGTTCAAGCCCAAATAAAAGTCAAGATTTCGAACGCTGATTTTCAAAGCAAGGCCAGTCTTTACCACTTACTTGGAAGACTGTTTCACCCTTTGGTCTTGTCGAGCAAGTGTACCTTTCATGCACAGGTATTGACATTTTAACAAACTTGTCTTTCTCAGTTTTAAGCTTCACGATTGGATTTCATTGACAGCTACTGGTTTCTTTAGCGGGAGTAGTTAGGTTTTATACTTGTAAAATTTGTAAGGTATGTACACACAATACAGTCGTTAGGAAGAAAGAAAGAAAGGAAGGAAGGAAGGATCAAGAAATCGTCATTATTGCTGAAATCTATATTCATTCATTTATTTATTTATACTTTTATTTCTCTTTTTATAATTGAGTAATAGTTTTTCATTCACCGCATTTTTCTCTTTGATCTTGTTTTTATCCTATTTATTCATTTTTGTAAAAAATAATGTTTCTTTACTTCCTTTTTTTTCTACCTCAAAAAGAAAAAAAAATTTTTTCATTGAATGGTAAAGTTGTTGACCGTTGTTGAGGGCGACCAGAAGGCTCCCTTTTCAATAGTTACTACAGCGAGGTACTCCTTTCCCTGGATTGTTCCACTTTACCTTTGATACGTACCTTATATTGCTGACTGTTAAGCAAGAAAGTATCAAATACCATTTTTAAAGTCTTTGGTATAACGCGCCCTGGGATTGAACCCAGATCTCCTGGACCATTGACGAACACTGTACCCACTAGAAATGTTACTAAAAAAAACTTTTTTCTTTCTTTTTTTTTTTTTAATTTTGTCATGTCTTTACCTATTTAAAAAGAAAAAATTCACGTGCAAAAACAGTATAAACAAGACAATACACACTTAAGAGAGAGAGAGAGAGAGAGAGAGAGAGAGAAGGAGGGGGGAGGGTAAGCAGATAGAGAAATTGGAAGTCAACAGGAAGAGAAGAAAGAGCGATTTTCAATCAGTAGGAAGGAAAGAGAGAGAGGAAAAAAAGATAAAGTAAAACAAATGAAAGAAAAACAAACAGAACAAGGAGAGAGAGAGAGAGAGAGAGAGAGAGAGAGAGAGAGAGAGAGAGAGAGAGAGAGAGAGAAAGCAAAAGAAGTGTATGTGTGTGAGAGTGAAAGAGAAGGGATACTAGAAATGAAAAAGAAGAGATATTTTTACGATCAGGATCAGCTCGACACAAACAATTTCTCTCACATGGTCAGTAATTGCACACACCTTTTATTTAAATGTGTGTGTGTGTGTGTGTGTGCATGCCATATTCTAAGACAGTCCAATAAACCGGAACAGCTGGCTTTGATAGATACAATGAGACACACATCCACTGAGCAAAGTTGATAGATATGAACAGAGATAAGTAGACAAGGCTATTTTGGAAGTAAATAAACAAAAAGGAAAAATGAGTTAGACCAAATCTTTCAAGTGCACTCTGCCCCATTACATAAGGAGGCAACTTGCCTACATGGAAAATTAGTCATCTGCTTACTTAAAAACATCTTAAAGAAGTAGATATGAAAATGATAATGATATGACTGTATGTGTATAGATGTATAAATATAAACATCTGTAAAAACTATATTTCAGAAATATCATCAAATATATATATCATCATCATCATCATCATCATAACAATGTCGTGCCTCAGCAGGATATTCCTGACCCTCTCTCACCACTTCTCCCTATCATTCATCGCTTCTGGCAGGTCTTCAGGCCTAAATTCCGTATCCTCACAGAGCTGCTGTATGTATGTTCGAGCTGGTCGTCCTGCTTTCGCTCGGCTATATGTGGGGGTCCATAGGAGTACATCACTTATGAGCTCGTCCCTGCTTCTCCAGCAGGTCCTGCACGTCTGATATATATATATATATATATGTATATATATATATATATATATATATATATATATATATCCATTGAAAACTGTTGATAGTAAAACTAACTTTTAAAAACTATAGAACACTCAATACAAATAGCAAATACTAAGATACAGATATACAAAGTCGTTCAATAAGTTTAAGACTCAACAAATAAGAAGAGTACAACTGAAAAACTAATCAGAATTTCTAATTTTATATGCAACCATAGCAAAGATCTTCCTCTATGCTATTCTTTATAGGTGTGGTTTTAGAACTTTTCGAATAACCTTGTACAGTATAAATACCATTAGTGATAGATACTGTTGGATATATCGATTAAGAAATATATGTAAATCAATAGATAAAGACAGATTTAGATAGTACCATTAGTGAAAGATAGATACTGTTGGATATAGATATATATGTAGATAACAGATAATGGCAGATTTAGATAGATTGAAACAGACTAAGACATATATATATATATATATATATATATATATATATATATATATATATACGTGTGTCTTCGAGTTTGAGTTTGAGTTTCTTTGTTTTAATGGCATATCAACTCTTTTTAGGTTATTTAATGGCAAACTTATTCTCCTAGAAGAACAGTAGTGTTACTATTTAACCCATAGCTGGGAGGATAACGGGGTTCATACCTTTCCCAAGGGTATTTGTCCGAAAGTGAACATAATAGCGCGACTGGAGTACGAACCTCGCGCATTACGATTCCGCAGTCCATCGCTTTAACCATTACCCCACGAGGACACCCCTGTGGTGTCTTCAATAAGTTTCCAGATTTTTTTTTGTACAGGTATTTAAAATTGTCGTAGACTCTTGAAAATTCAGTATGTTATTGCTATACATCTTATGAGATGATTGACCAATTCTTATGATTTCAGGTTCAAATGAACAGCTTTAGCAGCAATTGGAATACACCCTACTAAAGCCTGATGGTCACAGCTGGTGAATTTCAAAAAATGCAATCTGGACATGAGGACACTTTAGAAGAACAATATGCAATGAAATTCTGTTTTAACTTGGAAAAAATGCCACAGAAACAACGTATGGAATGCTTCAGACTGCTTTTGGAGCATCTTGCATGAATTGAGCATCAGTTTTTGAGTGGCATAAGAGATTCAAGGAAGGCAGGGAATCTGTAAGGGATGATGAGAGGTGTGGGAGAAGTAAGGAAGTCAATAGACCACAAGTTGATAGGCCAAATGGTTAGGGTTAGGGTGACTATGTTGAGGTTTTAAGGGAGTTCAGGAAGAGATTCCGTCAGAAGAGGCCAGCACTCTTGAAATCGGGTCAGTGGCATTTCCACGAGGACAAATGCACCAGTCCACAACTCCATCCTTGTCACAGACTATTTGACCAAGATGGGCATCAAGACAGTTCATCACCCTTCCTATAGTCCAGACCTTGCTCCTTGAGACTTTTGGTTATTCCCTAAGCTCAGAGGCTGTCGTTATGAGACAATTGAGGAGATGAAAGAGGCTGTGATGAAGGTCATTGACAGGCTCACACAAGAGGGACTTCCATGGGCCTTCCAGAAGTTGTTGGAACGGTACAACAAGTGCATTGCAGCCGATGGAGATTACTTCAAAGGGGACTAGAGTTTCATGTGTGTACTATCAATAAAAGTGCCCATACGAAAAAAGTCTGGAAACTTATTTAATGCTCCTCATATATGTGTTTGTGTGTGTCATAACTGATAGCACAAAATTCTCAGGCTCTCCCTTGCTAATTTTCCTATCAGGCATCACACCTGGCAGGTCCTCTAGATTGTATCCAGTGTCTGCACAGAGCGTAATGAGTTTGTCTTTATTTCACCAGTAGCTCATCTTAATTGAATGGTTTGTGAGATGGGAAGTAAGTGGCCATATAGCTACTCTTTTAATAGATCTTCCTATTCTGCAAATTGTAATATCATCTTAGATTCAGATATATAAAATAAAAGAAAAATATTATAAGGAAAACTAAATTTAGTGGAGTATTTATCAATTAAGATGTTTTGCCTACTATTAGCTTCATTAAATAATGGTTCAAAAATTTTTCTTTTAATTATATATATATATATATATATATATATATATAATTTCTAATAATTTTAAAGATATGAGAAGGAATATTTCTTTTAAATTACTCATTTTTTAATTTCCTTTTTTATACATTGTCAAGTAATGACACTGAAAACAGACATAAAATTTTTGAAAATATTAACCAATAGTGTGTACAAGCCTGATAGAATGGCAGATATTATATATATATATATATATATATATATATGGTTTTGTTAATATCAATGTGCACATATACAACTTTATATATATATATATATATATATATATAGTTGTATGTATCCCTAGTACTAGGGATACATACAACTATGGACAATACATAAATCAATCCCCACCGAATACTATAAAAGTAATATGGGAATTCGAATGGATCCAGAAGAAAATATGTAGATATAAAATGTCTATTATGTTTAATGAAATTTGTATTAATGAAGAAATGCTGCCAATATATATATATATATATATATGCTTATTAATACAAAATATGTATGAAAAGAGAAATTGAGAGTGAGAGAAATATATCCATATATATACCAATTCATAACTCAAAACCTATATATACATCGATGTATACACACACATTTTTAAAACATGTAGATATATATATATATTGGTTTGGTTTAGTTTTATGGCATATCAACCATTTTTATACATATAAACAGTTATATTTCAAATAAATCAATTTCGCATGAGTACACAGTTTTGTTCTATTTGACCCATAGATAGGACTCTATCAGGTGCTACCAGTCCTGGCCAGAGTGGACCTGGCAATAAAGGGGTACCCTACATTCCCCAAAACATCAGCATTACAGGAGCCTTACCATCAGATTGTTTACTGTTTTATCCAGGACACTCTTTGGGGGAGTTTTACCCTTCTGCAAAAACACAGTCTGTATATTCTGCAGCCCTCTAACCGACTGAGCCAAAATATATATCTATATACATAAGCATTTAGTTATCTACAAGTACATGTATATATAGTTGCATACACAAATAAATGCATATAGGTATTTATATCCTTCGATATATATAGATATTTCTACAAATAAAAGTAGATACACAGAGACACACACACACACACACATATTAGTACATGTGTTAGTATATATATATATATATATATATATATATATATATATATATATATATGTAGAAATATCTATATATATTGAAGGATATAGATACCTATATGCATTTATATATATATATATATATATATATATATATATATATATATAAACTAACACATGTACTAATATGTGTGTGTGTGTCTGTGTATCTACTTTTATTTGTAGAAATATCTATATATGTTGAAGGATATAAATACCTATATGCATATATATATATATATATATATATATATATATATCCCAAGACATACAACAATTATATATTTATATAGCCCAGATCATTGTAGCTATTATCATCTTTGATATGCATGTAAAAGATACACGCAAACAGCAAATATAAAGAATTTAAAGCTGAGACACATTTTGCTGTAACAATCAGAAATATTCCAAAATTTTAACAGTTGTTAAAAAAAACAAAAAACAATGGTATAAGTTATTTCACTAGAGAAAAATCACCACTAATAATAATAAATCTTATATAGATGAGTAAAAATGATAATTATTAGAATTAATTTAAAAAAATACATTTGTTCCAAAATAATCAGTACATTAAGTATATATAATTTAAAAGAAAATGTCGCAACTTTTGTGCAACAGAAATAGTAGTAATTATTTGTATTAATATTGAAGATGGAACACAGGTTACTTTAGATTGTCGATGGATAGATTAACTGATATGAGACAAACTGTGGATTTCTCCATAATCTATAGAGTGAGATGGTGTAAACTCAAACCAACCATGTTTACTGAAAGCCAACTGATAAGAAAAGGGTATTTTTTTAATATGATGATGATGTAGTTATCATTATCATAACTGTCATTATTTCACTCCTCCTCCTCCTCCTCCTCCTCCTCATACAAAAATGGTTTGAATGAAAAAATTCCTCTCCAGTTCAAACATGCACCACTTTCAATGAAAAACAATATATATATATATATATATATATATATATATATATATATATAAACACACACACACACACACACACACACACACACACACACACACACACACACACACACACACTCTTAATCCCTCCCCAACATGGTCAATTTTTAAGTGGAGTAAAACTCTTAAAATGGTTACCTAGCCAGGGCCAAAGAACCAAGTCTGCCCTCCTATTATATATATATATATATATATATATATATATATACAGTCGAATGGTTGATTTTTGGTGAATCTGACAAGATGATGAAATAAGTGGAAAGATTGTTAAATCAGACAATTACAAAGGGTTTAGTAGTAATATTTAATTCTTTATTGAACATTATATATATATATATATACCCACAAAGCTCCTGTTTCCGTGAATTTAGTTGTTTTTCCATGGCTGGGTACTACATAGAATATTTATTCAAATCCAAAAATACACACACCCACTCAGACATATATATTCATATATACATGCATTCAGTTATGTATATAGAGTTGCATATGTAAATACATACATATACATATCTATAGCCATCCCCACCTCACACATACATATAAATATAAAACAATCATTTTTTCCCACCTCTAACAAGTTTACAAGTGGCCAGCTATATAATTGATAAATGGCAATGACTTTTTTTTTCCCAAAAATGGGGTTAGTTAATTAGCATATTTTTCTTTATAAATTGTTTTAAAAAAAAACAATTTTATTCATAAAAAAAAAAAAAAGATTGCAAATAGGTAACAATGTTTTATTCATTTTCAAATCTGTTTTTTATATCATTTTTTTCTTTTTTCTAATAAACAATTTTGTTGATAGTTTTTCTAGTTCTTCTCAACTACAATAGTGCTGTTATCAACTTTGACCTTCTAAGAAACTTGTCACAAATCGCTAACCAAGAAAGATAATTAATTATTTTCTTAAAAATAAGTAAGCCACTTGTACTTCACATAACTAAAGCATTAATTTTTACATTGAAATTTTTATTTAAAAAAAAAAATTATTGTTAAGTTTTTGTTCATTTATTTTCCAAGATATATCTGTTGAAATTTTAAAATAAGAATAGGAATAAACACTATAGTTCAGTGTCATTTTTATAGGTACAACGAGTTAAATGATAAATTATATTTATAATAATTACACCTGTCCTATAACTGTTATATTTAGTGCATAAAGTATATATGCAAATGTAGCAAATACTATGGAACTGAAGTAATAATTGTTTTCTAACAGATTAAAGTTGATTTATTTTATGTCATCAGAAGGACTGATTGAGGACAGTATTGGTAATATTCGTCCAATTTATCACAGCCAGAGATTTAAAAAAACAAAAAAATCTAAATTAAACAAACAAACCCACCCGGATAACTAATAACTTTTAAAACCAATTCCAATGATAAAGTCCTGGTGGAAGGGCTTAGGTTTGGTTTCTTTGGTTAATGGTGTATCAACTTTGGTGGGTTACTTAATCCCTGTAAAAGAACAGTAGTAATACTATTTAACCTGTAGCTAGGTCAGTGGGGTCTAGAATATGTTCACTATATTTCCTACCAAGAGGTAACATCCTCAGCAAACAAAAAAACGGTGTTCTGGGTATGACATTAAACGGCATCGGATAATGAGGTTTCAATTCTGGAGACTTGGGGAGTGTCGAGTACCTCTTCAGAGCCATTACTCTAAAATCCTTTCTGACTCAAAGTGATAGTATCATCAACAGGTTAAATAGTTCTGTTTAGTAAATTATTTGTATTCAAAAAAATGTAAATATGAATCTACAATGAATCTAATTTCCTAACCTATAGGCATAGAATAACTATAAACAGGTTGAAATACCATTAAAATCTATTAGTCAATCCAATGATAAAGATCAAAAAGACTTTCTTTGTGCTTCAGGCAGTTCTATCAATCATACTGATCGAAGTCAGAAGTCTAGAATTCAAGCTAAGGTAAAAGTTTTGAAATTTTTAATGCTGATTTTTAAGATTTGCAATTTGGAAGATTTCTGTTGCACAATCTTCCAACCTATATTTTGGCCTATTCTCTTAAAGTCCTTTTTCATTAAGTGCCAATCTAAACCAGAATCAGATAATAATACCAGAGGATTCAAAAGATCCAATAACAGTACATTTGTAATGAGTTTGACTTTCACTAGGTGCTCCATACTTCTGGCCTTGTGCTAAGTGAAGCTTAGTAAATGGTTTCTATGCTAAGAATCCATCTTAAGTACAAAACTTAGGATAAATGATTCTTCACTGAACGACTGGAGGAGTGTGCATGTGTAGGGTGGGGAGTGAAGACTTGATTTCGCTGGGTTGGGTTTTATGGCATACCAACCATTGTAGGTCATTTAATGCAAAATCCTTTTTATACATATATCAAATATATGATTTTTAAACATATTTTGTTGATAACATTTTTAAATAATCCTGAGTTCATTTTTTTTTGTACACAGTTAAATGGTTTCACTTAATTTCAAACAATTCAGTTAGCCTAAATACAGTATTTTGTTTACACACAGTTAGATATAAAAATAGTTCTATTTCAAACAATTCAATTTAGCATTACACCGTTTAAATGTCAAACAGTTTTATTTGACCTATCAGATTGGACCCTACCATTTGGGGCCAGATTGGACCTGCGAGCAATGGCAATGAAGAGGTACTCCGCATTCCCCAAAGATCCAATATTACAGAAGCCTCACCATCAGATTGTTTAGAGTGATATCCAGGACACTCATTGGAGGAGTCCCACTCCTCTGAAGAGATGGCGTGTATTCTGCAGCCCCAATTGATTGGGCCAGAGATTTTAGAAGTATATGTATGAAAAGAAAAAAGGAGAATAATAGCAAATTGAAGGCCCCTCATTTTAGGGTAAAGTTTAACAAGTAGAATGTAGGACCTTCATTAGGCATTTCTACTTCTGGCCTCGAGTCAAACTAACCTAAGCTATCCATTTAAAACTTTGTTCCAAAATTTGGTGGAGCTTTAGGGAATGTGTAGTACTCATTCATTGCCATTAATCCCAGGCCCATGCTGACCTGGTATGGTACTACCTGTTAGAGACCCACCTATGAGTCAAACAGGACTATTCAATCATTAACTCTACTTGAAATCATGTAACTGTGTGCAAACAAATGAGGTCTGATTTGTTTAAAAATAGCATTACCTACAAATTAATCACTTACAAATTATATAACTCATAAGCCCTGATGAAGGTCCAAAATTCAAAATGTTTAACATTGACAAATAATTCAATAAATAAAATCATCCTCTGAAGACCTTGTGTTTTTTCATTCTTGTATATATATATATTATATATAAAGAATTTGGTATTGAATAACCCACTAAGGTGGATATGTCATAAAACCCAACCAACCAAACTTAAGCCAAACTTGGTAAATAATAAAATAAGATGAGAGAGGGGGAATGAAAATGAGAATGAAAGAAAAAATTAGTGGTGATTATATGGAACCACAGAAAGGAATAAGAAATGGAAAATGTTGTCACTATTACAGCTACTGCTACATGCAAAGCAACTATTGCTTTGGCTCTTACTGCTACTAAAAAGCCTTGAAGATTCCATTTGCCATATTTTTCAGCTTTGAAACACCACAGTTTTTGTTAATAAAAATGATAAATGACTTTTAGGAAATTTCAACTTATACTACTATTATTATTATTAATTTTAGTTCAAATACTAATTCTTCTTTTTCTTCTTCTTCTCAGTTTAGTCAATTGGATATTTTATCTTTTACAAACTAGCCTCTCTAATGTATAATGTAAAGTTGGCGAACATAGTCGAGGGTGACCCGAAGGCTCCCTTTTCGATAGCTTACTACACCAATGTGTAGGAAGGGGTGCTACTCCTTTCCCTGGATTGCTCCACTTTACCCTTGATCCGTACCTTATAATGCTGAGTGTTAAGCAAGGAGGCATCAAGTACCATTTTTTGAGTCTTTGGTATGACTCGACCTGGGATCGAACCCAGGTCTCCCGGGCCATTGGCGAACACTCTAAACGCAAGGCCAATGTCTGGTCTCTAATGTATACTTTCAAGTTATTTATTTGATCTCTGCAAAAAAAAAAAAAAATCCTGTTACACTAGTATTTTAAAACACAGAAATTGGATAATGTCTATTTTTAGAACAGTAAATGAAATACAAGGGTCAGTTGAAAAGTTTATTGGCTGACCAATATACTCTTATGAAATGTAACCAAATGAGGCTTATTTTTCAACATAGTCCTCTTTGCAGTTCACACATTTCTTCGATGGGTGTTGCTGTGTTTGGATCCCATTTATAAAAAGAAGTCGTCAACAGCAAATATGGTCAGCCAATGAATTTTTCAGCTCACTTTTGTACAGCACAAAATCAATGCTGAACTTATCTATGAGCAAAATAAGCTATAGCTTTGGCCATACACCCTTGAGCCCCAATTTTTTAAAAATATATTTTTAATATATCAGTTTTTATTCTTTAACAGTAATTCATCAAAAATCATATTTTATATATATATATATATATATATATATATATATATATATATATATATATATCTATAGTCATCCACAGACAGACTGTTTCATTGTATCACAACTCTTCAGTGTGGCTAGACATAACTTTATGTCAAGCTGATGACATACCTCTAAGCCAAGCCTGCGACTCAATATCAGCTCAGGAATTAACACATATGTATTGACTTTCATTTGGCTACATTTTGTATCATTTTTTTTATCATTAACATTTATGTAAAAATTTTTCAGAGAAAGGGCTCAAATTTTATACAGCTCATGGCCTTAGCAGATGACATTCTAGCAGAGTTACTTTACAATATATATGAAAATATTAAAACATGGAGAATAACTCTTTCGTAGACATGTATATACCTATTTTTCTTATATAAATGAATATATCACTATAAATTTTATGAATTATAATTCTGATGAAAAAAATTGTCAAGCCTTTAATAAAACTGAAATTTTTGTAGCAATTTGCTCAACTTTTCTGTGTATAATTCACACTTGTCTTTTCTAGAGAGACTTGTTTTCAGAAATGAAACACACCCACAAAGACATATGGGTGCCAAAGGTAGCTTGTTAGATTTTGTCCAACAACATTTATCAAAACAGAGGTGTAAAAAGGCAGAAACATTGTGAAACAAAGTTTTTCGTTGTTTTTTGAGGGAGGAAAAGGAAGACTCAAGTGCCTATTATCCACTGAAAATATGCAAATGTAAAAAGACAACATTCACTTATATCATAAAGAAATACTTATTCGTTTTCTTTCACAGCTTGTAAAGCTAATACAATTTCTAATGACAAGAATATCAAATATGAACAATGATAACCAGTTATTATAAAATACTGCCTCGTCAGCTAGGGATTTATAATACACCAACTGCTTCCCTGCAGAGGAGTAAGACCCTCCCAATGAGCATCTTGGATATGACTCTAAACAATCTGATGGTGAGGTTCCAGTAATACTGGAGCTTTGGGGAATGCAAAGTACCGTTTCATTGCCTCCTCTCTGGCCCAGAGTGGTAGCACCTGATAGGGTCCTATCTATGGGTCAAATAGAACTAAACTGTGTACTTATGCTACACTGAATTGTTTAGAATAGAACTGTTTTGACATTTAGATGTGTGTAAACAAAAAACTATACTTATACTAAACTGAATTGTTTGAAAAACTGTTTATATGTATCAAAATAGATTTGGCATTAAATAACCTACAATGGTTGATGTGCCATAAAACCAAATCAAACCAAACTATAAAATAGTTAAAATATCTGTCCCATAATATTTATTATAGTTCTATATATATTTTATACACTAAATGTAACTACTTTATGGGACATATTATGCTGTTTTTCATTTTAAGTTGTCTAAGTTTCATCTTCAGGCATATTGTTTCTTTCTGATGATGATATTATTTCATTCCTTGTGAGATTTCCACTGGAGGCTGAGTGACAACAAGTCTCATCTGTTCTCCAGGACTCTTCTGAGAATTCTTGCTGATCTTTACAATGCTGTGGTCTGTATGGTTTTGATCCTTCCTCTGGCCTCCAATTCCTTCAGTCTCTTTTTTAAACCACTAGGAACTGTTCCAAGTGTACCAAATACAATTGGTATCACTGCCACCTTCATGTTTTACAGCTTTTTCAGCTTTTATTATCATTTATTTATTTTTCTAAAAAACTGGAAAAGAGACCAGAGGAACTAGAATTCCATTGAAGAATGAAAAGTGTCAATACATTGGCTCTGCTGAGATCAGTTATAATATTTAGAAGCACCTTGGAGAGATGAGGAGACTTGCTGTCACTCAGACTCCCATGAAAACCACAAGTTATAACTGGCATAAAAACCTCACTAGGAATTTAAAAAATGAGAAACTTAATCTCTGTCAATAGTAGCTCTAAAAAATGCCATAACAATAAATCATATTGAAGCAAAAAAAAATTGATAATATGCAACAGAAGAGCAAGTGTCAGTTTTGTGGTGATAGAGATGAAACAGTCAATCATATAAGTGAATGCAGCAAACTGGCACAAAAGGAGTACAAGGGTAGGCAAGATAGAGTAGGAAAAGTGATCCACTGCAAGAGACTGAAATTTGACCATGCTGACATTTAGTATATGCAAAAACCAGAACCTGTTCTAGAAAACAAGACTCATAAAATTCTCAAGAACTTTGAGATTCAATTGGATCACTGAATTCCAGCTAGAAGACCAGATTTAGTGTTAATCAACAGAAAAAAAAAACTTGTCATCTGTTGGATTTTGCAATTCCAGTAGATAACAGAGTGAAAAATAAAAGAAAACAAAAAGAGAGACAAATACCAGGATCTTGCTAGAGAGCTGAAGAAGCTATACAACATGAGGGCGACAATGATACCAATTGTAGTTGGTTCCCTAAGAGCAGTCTCCAAATGTCTTAAAAAAACTGGGGGAACAGGAGATTAGAAGAAGAATGAAGACAATCCAGACCACAGCATAACTAAAATCAGCTAGAATACTGAGAAAAGTCTTGGAGACTTGAGGGGACTTACTGTCTCTCAGATTTCAGTGAAAAACCACCGATTAAAACTGGCTAGAAAAACTTGCAAGCAGTAACATAATAATAATATTAATAATAATTCAAAATGAACTACATAAAATTTTCTGGGACTTGGATCACCCAATCCCGGCAAGAAAAATAAGCCTTGTTTTTATTTACAAGAAGAAAAAAAACATGTCACCTGATGGATTTCAGGATCCCAGTTAACCACAGAGCGAAAGTGAAGGAATTCAAAAAACTAGACAAATACCAGGAACTTGCCAGAGAATTGAAAATTTTATGGAATATGAAGGTGACAGTGATACCAATCATAGTTGGAGCCCATGGAACAGTTCCCAAGAACTTAGAAAAGAGATTGGGTTAACTGGAGGTCATAAGAGGTTATATTTCTTATGGGCTATAAATGGGAACAATTATTGAGGCCACAGTCACTTCATATGCTCAGATCCTAGGTAGCACATCTAGTGGAAGGGTTAATGAGTATGGTTCCAACAGGGCACTTCATACTTCTGGCCTTGTGCTAAACTAAGCTAAGTTTAGTGAAAGACATCTATGCTAAGATTCTATCACAAGTTCCAGTCCCAAGTATATGATATACAACTCTTCAGTAAGTGACTGGAGAAAGAATGTGTGTGTGAGGTAAAAAAATTTTAAAAGTAAATGTATTAATTTTTTTTTTTTTTTTAATTTATTGCGGACTTTTTTCCTCATCTTGGTAGTTTTTTGTGTTGTTTCTTCTTTCACTACGTTTCGGCCAAATTTCACCTCTGGCCTTCTTCAGGTGATTTTTACTGCGACCTCGGATAGGAATGCTGAGTCTTGTAACCGTATCCCCAGTAATTACTGCCTTCCATAGTTGTTGTCTATCACACCACGTTTTTGACCAAGTAAACCTCTGGCCGGCTTGGGTAGGATTTGAAACTGCTATCTTCTGACAATGCTCACCAGGAACCGTAGAGACTCAACGCCTCTATCCGCTGCGCCACGGGCCCCTGAAGAAGGCCAGAGGTGAAATTTGGCCAAAACGTAGTGAAAGAAGAAACAACACAAAAAACTACTAAAATGAGGAAAAAAAGTCCGCAATAAATAAAAAAAAATAAAAAAATTAATTCTCAGATTAAGAAGACTCATCTCAAAATGATTCCAATTAAAGACAAGTATAAATGTATTAAGTACCAAGAAAAATGTTTCTGTATAATAATTATTTGGAAAAGACTTTGGTTTGTGTCTTGACGTATTTCAAGTGCTTCTATGAGATAAAATGCTCATACAGAATGTACAATTTATGTCCAGTAAGTATGCAATGTTTTGGTAAGTTCTTATAGCTGGTTGGAATTTGGAGCCTTACCAAGACTAAAGAACACAATCTTCCCTACAATTTATTCATAGCTGGAATTAGAGCAGATGGTTGGGTTGGGTTTTATGGCATATCAACCACTGTAAGTTATTCAATGCCAAATACATATATATTAAATATATATATGATTTGTAAACACTTTTTGGTGATTATGTTTTTAAACAAGCCTAAGCTTATTCTTTTGAACACAGTTAAATAGTTCCAAGTATTGCTATGCATCACTAATAATTAAATTAAACATCAGTCATTTGTTTACACACAGTTAAATGATTAAATAGTTCTATTTCTAAGAATTTAATTTAGCATTAGCCATTTGTTTGCACTCAGTTTAAACCTCAAACAGTTCTATTTGACCTATAGATAGGATGCTATCAAATGCTAACACTTTGGATCAGAGTAAACCGGAGAGCAATAGCAATGAAGGGGTACTCCACATTCCCCAAAATCTCTAAGACTGAAGCCTCAATATCAGATTGTTTAGTGTCATATCTAGGACACTCACCGGAGATGGAGAGTCTTACTCTTCAGCAGAGAAGCAATCAGTATATTCTAAAGCCCCAGCTGACTGGGCTAAAGAACAGATGGATTTTTGCTTTTCCCTAGGACATTAATGGGATATGAAACACCAACAGCCTTGTCCAGGATTTCAACTTGGGTTGTCATTTTCATTTCCCATGACTATAACCAATAATACTAAGTATGCCTCCTTTAATATATCTAACTAGCAAGTAGATAAGTAAAAATAATGTATATCATATGCTGAGGAAATAGACTTACATATATTTACATATCTTATACTATCTACATTTCTCAAACCCTCATTATGTTTTTTATGTATCATTATTCTTTTCTGTATGTAATCATAAGTAAGTAAAGTTGGCGACCAGAAGGCTCCCTTTTCAATAGCAACTACACCAAGGTGTAGGGGAGGGTGCTACTCCTTCCTCTAGATTGCTCCACTTTACCCTTATAATGCTGAGTATTAAGCAAGGAAGTATCAAGTACTATTTTTAAAGTCTTTGGTATGACATGACCTAGGATTGAACCCAGGTCTCCCAGACCATTGGCGAACACTAGCCCAATGATGGCATATCATAGCAAGATGTTTATTTGAGCAATATATTTTTAAAGGTTCCCACTTGGAGTCTAAAGCACTTTCCAGTTCAACTGGTAACGGAATAAGGATATTGTTGGGTTACCACCTGAGTTGTACATTGTTTTTAACCAACCCAATTCTAAATATTTTATTGACAACTAAGAAACACTATTCAGAATCCTTCACTGTTTCCTAAATAAATTTTCAATATCATTATTGGACAGATGCAACAGGAACCCAATAAATTAACAGGTTGTCTAGCATATAGACATGTATGTTAAAATTGTGAAGAGTTAGACACCAATATTTTATGATTGTTGATTGTAGCATTTATAGAAACGGCTAATTTTAAGATGTCTATTGTGTTGAGTGTTGGTTATGTCATTTATGTTTCAAATATTTTTAAATGGCTACCAAAAATTGTGAACAGGACAGTGTGTGTGTGTATATATATATATGAATACTAATGAGTTCAAATTTCATTGGGTACTCCATATTCCTGGTCTTGAATCCAACTAAGTTGAATCTAGCAAATAAAAAGGGTACCTCATATGGTGTAATAGATAGTGGGCTTAGCTAGCAAATCTCACTGGGTACCCTATAATTTTGGTTTACCCATAGCTGAGCTGAGCTTAGTAAATAATAAACATGTTCCCTGAGATGCAATGTTTCGTGAGCTAGTTTATATATAAATAAAAAAAACAGTAATGTTTTGTATCACATATCATTGAATTTTCCTGTGTGTGTGTGTGTGTGTGTGTGTATAAAACAATAGTTTTTGTATTACATAATATCATTGACTTTTTTATTACTTCTCTACTTCATGTGTGTGCAAATATACATACACACATTTATATATATATATATATATATATATATATATATATATATATATATATATATATATATAACAACAGTGTTTTGAATCATATATTATCATTGACTTTTCAATTACTTCTTCTCTACTTTGTGTGTGTGTGTGTGTGTGTGTGTATATATATATATATAAAACAATAGTGTTTTGTTTTATACAATATCATTGACTTGTCTGTTAGTTTTACTTTGTGAGCATGTGTATATATATATATATATATATATATATATATATATATATATATATTTGATTAACTATGACAGAAAATGACTTATTCAAACACCTGTTTTATACAGTAAGATTTTGATAGAAATGGTAGAAAATAAAAGGGTACTAGTCACAGAAGATAGTTATAACAGTTTATACTAAATTTAGTTTATGTGTGATGTTATAAACATTTATGTAGGAGTAAAGGATTTTTGTAAAATATTGGTTCTATCCAAGATAAGAGCAGAATTTTTAATAATTCTTGTCAAACCAAGATGGCACAGCCTTTCCTTGGATATTGGCACAATACAATATTTTCTTCATTTATTTATTATAAGACAAATTATTTTTTGTCTAAGTTGTTCTTAGATCACAAAAGAATCTATGCATTTGAATAAAACTTTAAAATGGATGGTTGTCAGAGAAAATTCCAGTGAATACACTAAAAGAAAATTGAAAGACATGTTGGGAATAAGGATGAGGAAAAGAGTCTGTCAAATAAAAAGAGTTTTTATAAAAGATTATCACAATAAACTTTGCCGGAAAAAAATTAAAACTACAATATTCTAACTCCTTAAATTCTTCTTTGCCATGTCTAACATTCATTTTAGGAAAACCTGACTTACCAAATTTTCTCTGTCTCTCTCTGTATATATATATATATATATATATATATATATATATATACATACATGCACTAGACAAATTTTGAAGTCCTAATTTTTATTCCAAAATTATGGGTCAACCTTTGAATAACTAATAATTTTCAAAGGTTGAAATTCAAACAACCAGAAGAAGCAATTCTTGGTTTCAAAAATGAATTATATAAATTGATAATTCAGCAACCAAAATCCAATGGTTGACCAATACGCAAAACTGACTTAGAAGCAGACATTTAAAAATATTTGAAACATAAATGTCATAACCAACACTCAACACAATAAATATTTAAAAATTAGCAGTTTCTATTAATGCTACAATCAACATCTTAAAATATTGGTGTCAAACACTTCGTAATTCTGTTCTGGACAATGACCAATATTAGTTGAACTTTTTATGAGATATATATATATATATATACATATATAGTAGAATTTACTATTTTTAAGCTTTTTTTTCCCCCCATTAGGGGCCCAGTTTATATTTTCAAATAGCTCTTCCCACTTCTGAGTTCAAATACAAGTATTTAAATTTGACATACATTCAGATTTTTTTTGCAATTATGAGATAAAATGAATGAATAAATAAAACTGGCATTTTAGATTTTTAGCTTACACAATTTTTGCTTGATTTTTTGTTTTTTAATTTTTACACAGACGCTCAAACACACACACACACACACACACACACACACACACACACACACACACACACACACACACACACACACCCTGTGGAATTTATTTGCAATAAACCAACCTACTTTTTATTGTGCACCTAACTTGTCTTTCCCTTTCAAACTAATCTTACTTTTGAGACTAAGAGTCGAAAAAATTCAAATCTCTTAATAGCAAAGATGCTAAAATCTAGGGGAAAAATTTTCATTAATTTCTTTTTTTTTTTTGTTTCTAAAAGAAGAATTTTTTTAAATGACTAATACTGAGAAAAATGGACTTAATAAGATAAAAATTGTGGCATTTCATTATTTAGTGCTTGAAATAAATGAAAAAGGAAGTAGAAAGATGAAATTAGAAAAAAAAAAGAGAAAGAGAGGTTAGGTGAAAGTGAGAAGAAAATAAAGAGAAAGATAAGTTGAAAGGCAAAGAGCATTATATAGAAATAAAAGGAGAGATAAGTCAATGGGGGAGAGAAGAAATATTTTATAGTTGAAATGTTTTTTTCAGGTTTGTCTACTTTTAATATTGTTGGTGACAATTCAAATCAAATGTGTTTTTAATTTTTTCTCTTCATAAAAACGATAATGGAGAAGCTCCATAAAAATATTCCCTTACCTCTTTTTTTATTCTCTCTTTTTCATCTTTTCCTTTTATTTCTTTTTTTCTTTCCTTTCCTTTCTTTCCTTTCCTTTCTTTCTTTTCTTTATTTCATTCTGCTTCCTTTACTTTTATACCTGCTTTCTTTTCCTCTTTTTCTATATTTTGCTTTTTCTTAGAGCTCCTTTTTTTTTCATTTTCCCCTTCCCATTTCTTCTTTCTTTCTTTCGTTTCCTTACTTCCCTTTCATTCATATATTTCATCGTCATCTTTCACTTCCTTCTCCTCCCTTACCTCCGCATCTTTTTTTCTTCTCTCTTTCCTCATTTTTTTCTTCCCTTCGTCCATTTCTTCTTTCTTTTTCCTTACCTCCTTTTCTGCCATTTCGTCTCTTCTTTCAATTGCTGTTTCTGTTTTCTTTTTTCCCCCCTCACATTTTTACTTCTTTTTTCCTCCTCTCCATCTTCTGTATATCATTTCTTTTTCTCTCCTCTTTTTTTTTTACTTCTTTCTTTCCATCCCCTCCTTTCATGTCTTTCTTTCTTTTTCCTTTTTTCCTATTTCTTCTTTCTTTTCTTCTATTTCCTTTTTTCTTCTTAAATGATTTTCTATATTGATTTACTCACTTTTCATTCTTCCTATAATTTTTAAAACTTTATTACATTTTTATCATTCTTATTCATTGTCAGTCTTTTATTTTTATCCAATTTTATTTAGAAAGAGATGAAGATATAAAGAAATTTATACCTACACCTGTTCACACTTAACACATATCCCATTATTAAGTCATATATTAAGTTACACTATGTATATACACACATATACAAACATAGATCAAAACCATGTCTTATAGAGTGACAGTTATTGGACGAGTCATCAACAGTTACTATATTGAAGTGAGTTTATCCCCAAATTTGTAGCCTTCTGTCACACTAAGCTATACTTTCTAGATACGTATAATTAGATATAATGTTATGGTAAAAAAGTTCAACTTGCAGACCAAATGCTAGTAAAGTAAGTTGGATCTTTCTTGGCTCTGCAAGACGAAGCAAACTGAACTAACATATACACACACATACAGATTTACCATGCATACATATGAAGGTCAGCAGCAAAGTCCATAAGCTGACCAAGATACTCTCATGGAATGTGACCAAATGAGGTTTCTATGAGACTCAGTGGGAAAGTTCAAAGGCTGACTGAGATACTTTCATGGAATGTGACCAAATAAGGTTTAGTTTTCATCATGACCTCCCTTGCGGTCCACACACTTCTTCTACCAAAATTACAGTGCTTGCATCTCATTGATCAGAAAAGTCATTAACAACAGATATGACATTATCATACAAACTTCTCAGTCTATTCTCATCTGTTTGAGCATATATAACCATAGATACACAAATATCTCAGCATCATGTAATGAATTCTTTACCTTGTGACAAACAAAGCTACTCTTGCTATATCCCCATAATTAGATAGGAATCTTATGTAGTGTTATGGTTAACAAGCCCACCTTGAAGATCAGTTGGTAGTGTAATAAGTTTAATTATTATTGCTACAGTAACCTTATGCCAAACAAAGCAAAGTGAATCACACACACACACACACACACACACACACACACACACACACACACACACACACACACACACACACACAGATTTATTATGCATTCATACGTTTTAACATACATATCTGTACATAGACACACACACGATTCAACATCTGACAGATATGTGAACACAAATCTTCTTTTTTTTTTAAGCACATATGCAGATGTCTGCACTCACCTGATAAACACAGATTCATATTCAATAACATGATATACACACAAATACGCATTCTTCTTTTAATAAAATAAATAAAAGGAATTTTGATATTCACACTTTGAGAAAATAAAAACGTGATTTTCATTTTTTTTTCCTTCTTTCCGGATAAAAATCTCTGATTTGTTTATATCTCCTTCGGGTTTTATAACAGAATCTTTTTTTTCTTTTTTTTTCTCTTTTGGGAGTTGGGGGGTGCAAAGAGATTGTTTGGGGGAGGGTGATGAGACTGGTTAGAGATTGTTTGGAGGAGGGTGATGAGACTGGTTAGAGATTATCATTTGCCCTATCTTAGTTCTTGCTTTAAAGGGAATTTATCGAAATAAATTCAAGAAAACAGAAAAGCCAATGAATTCAGAGTTAGTATATAAAAAACATTTTCTCACATATTTGTGTGTTTGTCTGTCTGTTTGAAAACTGCTGTTTAGTTTTTCAGCAAATCTTTCAAACAGACATTTTTAATGCATTATGCAGGACAGACTTTTTATCTTTTTACATTGTCTATTTCATCATTTTATTGATATTATATCATATATGATATTCAGAAGATCGTATCATTTTCTGAACCACTTGAAACCATATACTTGTGTATATACTAGTTGGGTTGAGTTTTATGACATATCAACCATTGTAGGTTATTAAATGCCAAATCCTCTTTATAGATACATATATATATATATATATATATATATATATTTACTAATCTAATATCTACCAGCATTCACAGTACCAGAAAAAAAGTAAAAAAAAACCGCCAGGAACAAGAGATAAGAATATCTCGAATCACTACCCGGGGAAAAAAGAAAAAATATTATAGGTCAAAAAGAAAGAAAAAGCCAACCTCGTCAGACCCCTTGAAAAAATCAAGGGATATGCAGTCAGTTGGTCAAAAGAAAGCTAAAACCTTCTGCGAACACTGCAATGCTACAATTACAAGAGTTCTCAACACGAGTGGAGCTAATTATAAAATTAACTTAAATCGTGAGTCGGAAATCTTCTACTAAAGTATCACCTTATCAGATCATCAGGAAGTCTAACCCCGACTGATGCTAAAGGAGAAAACGCCGTTTTATATTCACCAAAAACCCACCTAGCTTAAAATTTACATAAATATATATATATATATATATAAATATAAAATTTACATATATATATATATATATATATATATATATATATATATATATATATAAATATAAAATTTACATATATATATATATATATATATATATATATATATATATATATATGATTTGTAAACACATTTTGTACATTACATTCTTAAACAAGCTTGAGCTCTTTTTTGCACACAGTTAAATGATTTCAAGTATTACCACATACCAGTCACAATTTCACATCACTCATTTGTTTGCAGTCATAGTTTGTTCTATTTGATTCATAGATAGGACCCTATCAGGTGCTACCACTTCGGGCCAGAGTGGACCTGGGAGCAACGGCAATTAAGGGGTACACCACATTCTCTGAATCTCCAAGGCTGGAGCTATGTCATTAGATGGTTCAATGTCATATCCACGACACAAGTTGGGGGTGGGGTCTTACTCCTCTGCAGAAATGCAGTCAGCATATTTTACAGCCCCAGCGGACTGGGCTTTGTGTACATATTATTATTAAATAGAATACTAGGCAGATATCTATTTGTCAGCCTGTTGGAATGAATCAAAATATGCTGATTGTCTCCCACTATAGAGAGATAAAAATTCCCTCCTCCAAAAAAATGTGGTGTCCTGGATATGACATTATACCGCATCTGAAATTTTAGGGAGTGTGGAATCACACTTTATTTGCCATTACTTCCAGGTCCACATTAACGTAGAGTGGTAGTACCTGTTAGGGTCCAATCTATGAGTCAAATAGATCCGTAGAAAAATTATTAGTATTTAATGGGAACTATGGGAATCACTGAAACTTTACGAGTGAGTGCAAATTACTTGGATTAAGAATAGTTACTTGAAGCTTTAACTGTTTACAAAGGATTATCATTATTAGTTATTTGAAAACATAATTGTGTACAAATTATTACTATTAGATAGGAATAATTGAAACTATATAACTTAAAATATTTGTATTAAGAAAAATTACTTGAAACTAATTATTTACAAATGATTATCATCATCATTTGGTTAAAACCAGTGGCAGATCGTCTATAGGCATTGTGAAACTGAAACACCACCTATTTTCTCCCAATTTTCACTGAAAATAAAAAGTTTAATTTATATTTGTAAAATATATTTAATACTATTATTAATAATTCTGAAACTTCAAGTTAATAGTCAACCACTCATTCCTAGAAAAGAACAAAAAAAAAGCTCTAAGTGTAATTGTTGACTCCATAGTTCTTGAGTCATGAGGCACAACTGGTTGAAAACAAATGCTTAAAAGAAAAGAAAAAGACTTACTTTGATATTGATGATTGATTGATTTTAATGGCATGTCAATTCATCTAAGGCTATTTTATGCCTGGAGGTTAGAAAATTGTGTTAACTGTATATTCATATTTACATTTTTTGTGTAGCTTTTTCTTGAGAGAATCTTTTTTTTTGCTCACTATCCAATAGAGTACAGAAATTTTTAAATAGATCTATTTGACCCATGGATGAGACACTAACAGGTACTCAAGCTCTGGGTGAGAGTGAATCGGCTAATAATAGCAATGAAGATATGACTCAACCTGCCAAATCTCCAAAACTGGCACCTCACAATCAGATACAGTTTAGTGTCAAACCCAAGATACCCCTTATTTTTATGGGGATCCTACCTCACAGTAGACAATACAACCAGTGTATTATTCTAAGCAACACTGGCAGGGCGTTTTGATATTGCATCACCCATCCAGAGGTAACTGGCAGTAAAATGAACAAACCAATCATTAACTTCCAGGAACTAGCAGGGCACCTTGGGTGGTGTAATGGTTAGCAAGGTAGACTAGCAAACCTACACGAGTGAGTTCAATTCTCATTGGGTGCCCAATTCATGCGGCCTTGTGCTACATCTAAGCAAAAAAGCTTAGTAAATTACTTCTAGGAACTAGCTGATGAGACATTTGTCTTGGAGTGTTGAATTTTGATATCTTGCTAACATAACACAACACAAACAAATTCTGTAAACTTTTGCACTGTATTGAAAATAGAATAATTTAATTTTTTTCTCTTGGTAACAAACACTTATGCCTATTATTGGTGAGTAGAATTTAGACAGCGCCTAGTAATTAACATGTCTAATATTTAAAAATAGCAGTATCAATTAGGAAATCTTATATATAGACATTTTCATTGTTGGGTGGTTTGTGTTTAATGGCATATCACAACCCTTGTAGGTTATTTAATGCCAAATCTTGTTTATACATATATATCAAATATGTCTGATTTGTAAATGAATTTAAAACTAATAATTGATTCAATGTAGTTCATTCATTTACACACAGTTCCAAGTATTGCTAGGAAATACTAATAATTCAATTTAACATCTGTCATTTGTTTGCACACAGCTAGATGGTTTCAAGTATAGAAAGGGATAAAATAGTTCTATTTGATTCATAGATAGAACCCTAACAGGTACAACCACTTTGAGTCAGAGTGAAACTGGGAGTAATGGCAATGAAGGGGTACTCAACATTCCCTAAAGTTCCAGGATTGGAGCCTCACTATCAGATGGTTTAGTGCTATATCCTGGACACACATTAGTGGGGAGTTGTTTTACCCCTCAGCCTTGGTGCAATTAGCATATTCTACAACCTCAGCCAATTGGGCTGTAAACCGTTCTTGAAACTTAAAGAGAAACATGAATTCTAACTGAAACTCTGTCATTGTCATTACTCCAAGGTCCACTCTGACCCAAATTGGTAGTACCGATTAGAGTCTCATCTAACAGGCAAACAGATCTATTTGAAAATTAATGATATTGCATAGAGATACTTGAAACGATTTAACTGTGTGAAAACAAATGATTCTTATTAAATAGATTTAGTTAGTTTGTTTTTTTTGTTTAATGGTATATCAGCCTTCATGGATTATTCAATGCCAAAGCTATGCTGGTATAAGAACAGCAGTGGTACAATTTAAGCCATAGCTTGGTGGGTGATTTAAAGCATTCATATCTTACCTAAGAGTATTAATCCGAAAGTGAATGTAATAGTATAACTGAAGACGGAACTCATTTACATCAATGTTGCAGTTGAGCATGTAAGCCACTTAATCACAAGGACTCCCAACTGCAATTGATCTAGAAGTTAAATTGTATTCAAAACTGCTGTACTTCACTTAAAAAATTGATCTTGTGTTTTATCCTGCCCATAATGCGTAAATATATACTTTTGAGGAACTTTCCAATGTCCTTGGTCTTGTTTTTCAGTGAATAGGATAGCTAATTTATAGCTGTTGATAAAGGCAAGGAAAACAATGAAGCAGTTGATGAGATATATTGAAACATTTCTTAACTTTTTATCCTGGCAGTGAATCAGAATTTAAAGAAACTGGTATCAGTATGATTGCAGTGAAAGCAATGATTGCCTTTGAATGGCTATAATTAATGAAATATCTTGGGAAAAATTTATTTGCTCTGAGTGAGAAAAACTAAAGACTTCCTGAGAGTAGTTCACAGATTATCTTGAAAGAAATTTCTTTGCTTTCAATCTTCACACTCTAAAAGCAATTTTTCCTTTCATGACCTTCATCACTATCTTAAATCACTATTTGGTTCAATGCTAGAGTATGGAGACCCAAAGCAAAGAAATCTCTTACAGGATATCTCGAGGAAAATTTCTTTGCCCTTCATCTTCTTTCTCTGGTACTTATTTACTCAAACTCTCTGCCATAGGTAGGATGTAATACAAGGTCCCTTTTTAAGCTGAGTATAGCTAGTTTGTATTCAGAGTTTTTCTTCTCCTAGACTGGTTGCCATAGCAAGGTCAAGAACAGTTTGCCCAACTGCTTTCTCATAGCTGAGGAAGAACAGATGGATTCATGCCTTCCTTAAGGGCATTAACATGAAGTTGGATGCATGCTTAGTGTAACAATTACTGTCATAGGAACGAAATGGATGACCTGAGTTCAAATCCTGGACATGACTATTTCCTTTTTCTTTTGGTAATCAAGCAAAATTTTGTTTTGTTTCTAATATATTAATTTTGCAAGAAAAAAATGTTATGTTAAAAAATTAGTGTCAGTTTTGATAGAAAGAAATTACTGCTGATAGTAAAAGTTTTTGATATCTTTTCTTTTGCTTACAAATTAAAATGTAGTTGAAGTAATGATAATTCTGGGAAGTAGTATACATTATTCCTCCACACAAACACACACACACACACACACACACACACACACACACACACACACACACACATATATATATATATATATATATATATATATATATATATATATATATAGTTGCAATTTTTTTGAATTAAACTAAAAATGAATTAAATTCTTTTTATAAAACAAACATACTTTCTGTGTAACTATCAGTTTCTCAAAGGTTTTCAATCATCAGACACATTTGAGAAGTTATTTTCAAAGTTGAATTGTATTTATATCTTACAAACAGTGAGAGTAATCATTACATCTCCCACTAATAAAGTGAAGGAGTTTATATATATATATAATCCGAGAAAAAAGTCCAAGGTGTCTCCAGCTTGAGTGCTCAATGCCAACGGCTACTAAACAGTATTTTTCTATCACCATTTGATGAGGGTCATCATAGACCTGAAATAAGTTCATGATGACACCAAAGAATTGAATTTTCTATTTTTATTTTTATATGAAATATATATATGTATATACAGCATATGTCATTAATAAGTATACCTAGTTCTAAAATTGTAATGGTTAAAGCGATGGACTGCAGAATCGTAATACGTGAGTTCGTACTCCAGTCGTGCTATTACGTTCACTTTCGGGCAAATACCCTTGGGAAAGGTATGAACCCCCTTATCCTCCCAGCTATGGGTTAAATAGTACCACTACTGTTCTTCTAGGAGAATGGCTTTGGCATTAAATAACCTAAAAAGAGTTGATATGCCATTAAACAAAGAAACCAAACCAACCTAACCTACTCCTAAAATATATAGTATATCCTATAAATAAGTTTATCTACCATAAACACAAGTTAATTTTCTTCTAAAGCAAAGATACCAAGATTTTATTATTTCTAGTTGAATACTATACAATCAAAGTGGGTATTGTTTGATATTATTTATTACCAAACTCTACAGTAACAAGAAATATGAATATGTAACAGTCAAAAAATGAGTATACTCTATAAAGGAATTTGTTGCTGGTTTAATATACTTTCTGCATACAAAATGAATACAAGAACAATAACATCAGATCAACTGCAAAATATTTTATTGCCAGAGAAAAATGAATAAAATTAATCCAAATTGAAATGAGCTAAAAAAATAGAGAATAAAGAGGTGTATGAAGAAATATCTTTTGTTTACATATGTCTATATAAATTTTAAGAGTGAAAGAAGTTTTTGGGAAAGACTTACATATTTAAGAAGTGTTCCTTAGTTGTTGGTTGTGTGGAATTAAATGTACCTGTGAATGAGCAATTAAGCTTAGATCATTGTGTAATGTGTTCTATTCTGTGGTTTTATGTTCAATGTAACATAAGGTTTGCTGGAGATGAAAGTGTCCCTGTCTTTAAGACGAGAATTTGATCTTGTTTAAAGGTAAGCCACATGTAAGAAAAAGAAAGAAACTTTCATGCACTCTTCTTATGTACTGCATTGACAATGCCATCCAGTGGTCATTAGCAGAAATTCTTTGGCAAACAAGGGAGGTAATTCCATACTCTGATTGGAGGCAGAAAAAATAATCTCATCGTTTCTGATGGGTATAATGCCTAATGGGTATTGTTTTGAAAATCCAACTCATATTCAAAAAAGTTACATAAACATCAAGTTTACAATTAAAAGTTGTTAATAAACAGAATGGAATTGGTAGTCCTTTTGACATCAGAAATTTAAAGAAAATAATATGCTATTAAGTTTTGAAAATGTACAGTAAACAAAACAGGGTTTCTCTGTCCTTAGGATTTAACAAATCTTTCGATAAAGAAGATGAATATTTTAAATTTGAAATGTTAAAACCTTACTTTATGCAAGAAATGGGGTTCCAGTGTCTTAATGGCAATATAGAAAGCACATTTTGAAATGACGAAATATCAACTTGAAATTTTTATCAAAATGTTTTGATATTTGCATACAAATTTTAACGTTATTTTTAATTTTAGTGGTCTTCTTTTTCTTTGTCACTTTTCCATGAGTTATTTTGGTCAAATTTTAAAATTTTAATTACTTTTTTTGTTTCAAAGTCTTCATCTTTCTTTTCTTCCCTTCTTTAGCTGTCTGGTTCAATTCCTCCCTATCCCAACTACAAGCATTTTTTTTATATAACTACAAGACTCCTCTTTTCTATTCTTGCATTATTTAAAACTTTAGAAATTAAAAAAACATTCAGTCTTTAGTTCCTTATTTCTGTCCAATATCTTTCATTATTCTTCTTTTTTCCAAGATATTTTCCTTCATCTGTTTTACCAATTTTTCTTTTGAATTTTTCATTCATTTTCCCTTTTTTTTAAATCATATTTTCTCTTTCTTTTTTGTAATCATTTAAATCTCTCATTTTTCATTCCTCTTCATAGTCTTTTCTTTTTTATTCTCTTTTGAATTTTTTCTTTTTTCTTTTATACTTTATTTTCTCTTTCTTTTTTTATAATAATTTAAATTTATCATTTTTCATTCATCTTGATAGTCTTTTTTTAAAATTCTCTAGAGTTTTTTTCTTTTAAACCATATTTTCTCTTTCTTTTTCATAATGATTTAAATCTATCATTTTTGTTCCTCTTAAGTCTTTTTAAAAATTCCCTTTCAAGTTTTTCTTCTTTTTTTATACTATTTTTTCTTTTTCAAAATAACTTAAATCTATCATTTTTCATTCTTCCTCAAAGTATTTTTTAAAATTCTCTTTTGAGTTTTCTTCAGTTGAAAATTTGCATATTTATTGTTTGTTTTTTTCTGTTCTAAATTTTTTTAATTTGATTTTTTTCTTTCAATGATTTACAATTCATTTAAAAGAACAGTCTCTTAATTTCTTTTCTTGTCTGTCTCTGGAAATAAATAAAAATTGGGATTTTTCCAATTTTATTTTCAGTAGCTTTTCCCTTTTTTCTAATATATATATATATATATAATTTTTTTTTTTTTAACCCAATCTCTATCCAATCTTTTTGCATGCAACTTCCTTTTGCACTCTTATTTTTAACTTTTGTTATATATTTCTGTTTAAAATTTTTTTAAAAAATTTTAAATAATCTGGAAACAAGGGACAAGGAAGAAGGAACAGGACAACTGAGATAAAGGAAAAAGTGGACAGATAGATTTAGTTCATTTTTATTAAGTTTTTTTATTTATTTATTAAAAACATTTTTTTTTGTCATTCTGGAAGAGTCCATTATGAAATCTCAAAACCCTTTATCATTGAGTACTTTTCTTATTCCTTTCTTTTACTCACTGGCTTCTTATTGTCTTTTTTTTACCCTTAATAAAATAAATAAAAACACTTTTAAAATAAAGCAAAAGAAAAGAACCTCGGACTATTCCATTTATTTTATTTCGTTCCCCTATTGTACTTAAAATCAATTTGCCCTTGGGGCCATCCTCCAAAACTGAACTAAAATTTTAAACCCAACCATCAAAGTCAATACAACTCAAGAAAACCCACTATGTAAAAAATAAAATAAATGAAACATGAAACATCATAGGAAAAATTATATTTTAATTTCCTTATCATTTAAAAAAAAAAAAAAAATTTTTTTCTGTTTAAATTTTAAAAAGGGAATATAAAGTTACTGTGTGGAATAGTGCATTTAAATAGTTCCTTTCCACTCAGAACAAAAGGGTTTTCCCTTTTTCTTTTAACATCAGTCATGAATTAATCTAGGTCAAACCAAAGGATAAGTAGATAAAAAAAAAAAAACTGAACTTACTCTGCAGTTAACAGTGAACAAAAGGACTTCAAAAAATCGCCCATTTTGTGTTTGTGTGTTTGTGTATGTCCGCGCGCGCATGGGTGTGTGTGTATATATATATATATATATATATATATATATATATATATATATATATATACATACATACATATGTATGAGGGAGAGAAAGTTAGTTTGCCATAAGAAACAAAATGCTTGAACTTATAAATGAACTTATAAATAACTTATAAATAAATGAACTTATAAATGAACTTATAAATGTTAAAATAACTTGATAAAAAAAAAACAGTTTTTGACAAGAAATTGAATCATGCTATTTATTTTGAATTTGGTGCAATATTTAATGATAAAAATTAAGAATAAATAATTATTGCATTATTATGTGTGCTAGAAAAAAGGGGATTAAACTCTACAGACTCAGTCAACTAATGTTTCATATTCTCTGACCCAGCTGATAATCATGTTTTCTTTTATGAGTATCCATGGTTAAATAAGGAGAAATCTTTTTATATAAAACAAATATGCAAGAATATTCAGTAACACTATCATTTGGGAGAACAAGAAATCATAGATAATTTTCAATAATTCTAATAATAATATCTTCACTTCTAAATGTGTGTCCTATCCAGTTTAATAATTTCCATGATATCTCTTACATAGGGCTGCCCTTTGATCCATATTGATTTTTTTTATTGAGTTACTTCTAGCATTGTCCTTTCCAATGATTTTATAATATATATATATATATATATATATATATATATATATATATATATATATACACGCACATGTAAGAAAGTAAATTGGCCAACCATAGTTGAGTTACTTCTAGCATTGTCCTTTCCAATGATTTTATAATATATATATATATATATATATATATATATATATACACGCACATGTAAGAAAGTAAATTGGCCAACCATAGTCGAGGGTGCTACTCCTTCCCCTGGATTGCTCAACTTACTCTTGATCCATACTTTATAATGCTGAGTGTTAAGCAAAGAGGAATCAAATACTATTTTTTTAGTTTTTTGTATGACTTGACCTAGGATTGAACCCTGGTCTCCTGGACCATTTGTGAATACTCTATCCAACTATATATGTTGGTTGGCTGGTTGGTCATTCAATACTAAATCCTGTTGGTATGTGATTTGTAAGTGAATAGTTTTGTAGATAACTTCATTTTAAAAAGAATTAAAACTCATTTGTTGGCACACAGTTAAATAGTTAAAAGCATTGCTATTGAACAATATTAATTCTATTGAATTTCAATCATTTGTTTGCCCATGGTTAAATGATTTCAAGTATTGCTATTTAATATTAATGATTCTCTCTCTCTACATATTTATATATACATATGTGATGTGTGTGTATATAAGTATATGAAGTAATAACAGCAAAAAAGTTAAATACCAAATTTGAAATCATTTAGAGATTAATTAATCTTTATATATATATATATATATATATATATATATATATATATATATGGGGGGGTGCATATGTCTTTTGAAATAATCTTTCTAAAAGACTAAATTCTACCACTGGAACTTATTTTCCATCTTCCCAGCATTTGGGAGTTGGTCCAATGACCACTAACTATGAATGTTTAGGCAAAACTGCTATCTCTGTGTACTGTGCCTTCTCTCTCTTGCTCTTTCTCTCTCTCTCTCTCTCTCTGATTGTCCCTTTTACCTATCACATGACACTGTATCAACCAATCATATAATCAGTCTCACTGACTCTTTTTCCTTATATGCAACACTGCACCCAACAACAAACAGTCACACAGACATTAATGTATTTACACTTAGTGGCACCATCCATTCTTCACTTAACTTGTCCCCCAACTTGGTTTGGTCACGAGGGTGCACCTTTTTCTTTTTTTGGCAAGCACTTATACTAACTGAGGATAATTCTAAGTAAACAATTATCATCATCATCAAGTCACACTGATAACACAGATTTTCTTGATTCTCATTCTCCATCCATCCCTATCATCCATCACTCCTGGCAAGTCTTCCAAGCTGCATCCAGTGTCCACACAGAGCTGATGTAAATGAGTTCTTGTTGGTTGGCCATGGGAGAATTTCACTTATGAGTGTGTTCTTACTTCTCCAGCAGTGTCCCACATGTTTTGTTTGTCTTACCTCCCATCTCAAAAACCATCCAAGTAAGTGGCTATGCAGCTGTTGTTTTGTGGGGTGTTGCTTCTAGGATTTGTTCAAAATAGCTCGTAGCATTCTTGTGTAGTTCCCATCTACCTTTTTATAAACTCCCAACATATGGTTTCAAGTATTCCTGCATCTTCTGGCAAATATACACGCCCAAGCCGAAAACCTGCTGTATGGTCTGAAATGAGCAGCTGCTGGCATAGGCCTCCATGTCAACGCAGACAAGATGGAATACTAATTAATATCTTCCCTAAATAGAAGCATCAATATCATCATGGACTGTTGTTAGAGTTTCAGGGATCATCCAGGATCCATTGATGATTTGACTGGAATTTTTAAAAAAATCTTAAATCTCTATTTTGATAGAGATTTGTGAAGACCGGCAAATTAACACTGCCTGATCTAGTTTACTTTTTAACAAAGGAAGAGGAATTTGAAAGCCAAACCTTAAAGCTAAAAAATAGCAAAACAGCATAAGAGAAATATTTTGCACAAAGAATATTGTCATTTGTGAAGGTTTTGAAAATTTTGGCAAATTTTCTTTTGAAAAGGATATATATAATTTGGAACAGGAGAAATTACTAATTACAATTGTATGTAAGAAGTTTTGGTACTTGTTCAGAATACCCCCCGCCATGAAAATTTCCATAATTTCAACAGTAATGTATTAAAAAAATCCTAAAGAAATATAATGCTTATGTTTGCCATTCAGATATATGTAAGTTTCACTTATTTACTTTTTTCATTTTACTGAACAGTAACATCCCAAAATTATTAGCTACAATTCAACTATCAACCATATTTCTTTAGTCCAAAGAACCCATCAAGAAATATATAGAGAATGAAATTTAATACTTACATCCACTGTCCAGATAGGACTAAGTTTTCATCCCTTGCTTCTTTTTTTTTTTTACTGAGCAGATTCCAAAAGTTACACTTTCAACTAGCTACAATTCAAATATCAGCCATATTTCTTTAGTTCAAAGAACCCATGAAGAAATTGCTGAGTTATGGCTGATTTATATTTTGAGAATTAACTCTAACTGTTCAGTAAAAAAATATAATTGATAGATTTAATTGGCATGTCAACATGTGAACAGTTATTTAATGCCTGAAGATTAGGGAATCATGTTCACTGTACATTTATATCAAAATTTTGTGTAGTTTTTTCTGAAGAGTCCTTTTTGGAAATGGTTTATTTTTAAACAGATCTATTTGACCCATAGATAGGATCCTAACAGAATGAGAGCGGGCCTGGGAGTAATGGCAATAAAGAGGGAGTCTACATTCCCCAGATTTACTATCAGCTTCAGTTTAGTGTCATACCCAGGATACTACTTATTTGGGGGTTGGGGGTGGTAGAATCTTACCCCTCTGCAGGGGAGGCAATCAGTGTATTCTAAGCTGAAAGAAAAATGAAGCTAAAGACTGAAACTTACTCTTATCTGAATGTAAGAATATTTCTATATTTCTTAATGTGTTCTTTAGACTAAAGAAATATGGCCAATAGTCAAATTGCAGCTTTGATGAAGATGTAATTCTGGGATTTAACAGTTGAATAAAAAGAATGAAGCAAACCATTGAAACTAACTCTTATCTGATAAGTGGGCACCTCTGATGGTGTAATGGTTCACAAGCTAGACTAGCAAATCTACATGAGTGAGTTCAAGTCGCATTGGGTGCTCCATTCATATGGCCTTGTGCCACATCTAAACAAAAAGCTTAGTAAATTACAAATCTTATCTGATAAGTGAATGTAAGTATTACATTTCTATTATTTTTTTGTACATTAAGACAAAATTAACGATTTCTGTACACACATCAAATTTTTTCTTTTTTTTTTTTGAATTATGCAATTATTGGAAGGTGTTCTGTTTCCAAAGAGTGAAGAATGTACCTCAGCCTGCACTAACATAGAACTACCTTTTCAATCTGTACCAAATGATTCTATCATGTAATAACAAGTTTTTTGGAGCAGAGCTCCCAGGAAACCAGTCTCTGTTCAAAGGTCACCAATCGAAAGTTAACTAAAATCAAATTTAAATTTTTCATTTAAATTTTTTTTTTTCCAAAGCAAAGAAAAGGATGTGAAGTAGAATTTTCCGGAGATTGAGGTTAGGGTTCGGAGAATTATTTTTCTTTGCAATCAATACTTGAAACACAAAGTGACTAAAATTTCTTTCTTGCATTTTTTTTCCAAGACTGTTATTGAGAGGGAGAAGAGGAGGATATCTTAGAAAATATACTCTAGTGAATGTAAAAGGAAAAAAAAACAACAAAAAAACAAACTATTAGTTCATTTTTTGTCCTTATTTAACTTATTTTTTTTCTTTTTAAATTGCACAAAGATGAAATTTGAGTGTACTCTCTTAATTTTAAATTAGAGTTGGGATGCTTATTTTTTTTTTTTTTCATTCTTACTAAAATAAATTTAAGTATCAGTCAATGACTTTTTTGTTATTTTTAAAAACTCAATTTTAAAAATTTCGACATGTGAGTTTTCTTGTTGCTTAAAAAATACAATGCACGCATGGCAGCAACTCTGAGTAGAATTTATCGAACATTTCTGTTAGTATGTTTACTTTTTGTATAATTGCAGTATGTCTTTCTTTATAACTGTAGCTAGTTGAAGGTGTAATTTTGGGATCTAACAATTCAATAAAAAAAAAAAAAATGGCATGTGTGTGTGTGTGTGTGTATGTGTGTGTATGTGTGTGTGTATTGCTGAAAATAACAGACTAGGATATTCTATTTAGCTTTTCCTTAACTCAAAATAAATGATTGCCTATATCCTCAACAATAGCCTAAAGTACCCATACTCGGATTACACCAATAGAAACCTTGTAAAGTTTTTTTTCACAGCCTTTAACCAGAGTGTTGAAATCTCATTCACCAACAAGAAAAGACAAACAAAAAAGCTGAATACCATATCCATGTCTTATTTTCAATAAAATATGCCTAAATACAAATTACATATACATATATATATTCTAAAAAAAAAAAAAACAACACTCGGTCACAGTAAGTTAATAAATGTATTTGTATTTTGTTAAAAACATTGATATGAATCAATGCTCTAAAAAATTAACAGGACTTCTTCAGATCAAAGAAGAAATGCTTATATATATATATATATATATATATATATATACACACACACACACACACACATATATATACACATATATACACACACACACACACACACACATATATATATATATATACACACACACACACACACACATATATATATATATATATATATATACAACAGTTTCATGTATATAAGTCTTTAGTAAGAGGTATCAATGTAACTGTCATTCGAATATGTGATGAAAAATATGGTTTTCAGCATTTCTGACATTTCTACAATCATGCACATATATGCAAATCTATGACTATGTATCTGTGTATAAAATTTCTTTTGTGCATAGACATACAAGATGTGCAAGATGAAAAATAGCAAGACTGATATCACAAATAATTTATTTCAATTCCAAATAACAATTTCCTCTAGAAAGTAATCTCTCTCAAGTCTAATGCACTTCTCTATCCTTCTCTACCACTGCTGGAAAGATTCTTCTGGGATACTCAGCTCCATCCTTAGAGCTCTTTTGATGGCCTCCATGCCAACAGGACAGGTCACCTTGATGACTCTCTTTGAGCTTGGAGAAAAGAAAAATGTCACACAGAGCAAAATCAGGTGAATAGGGATGTTGCTCCAGTCTGGCCATGTTCCTCTTGACCAGGAACTGTTGTATACTCAGAATGTTATAAGTAGGTACATTGTTGTGGTAAAGCAGCAACAATTTGTTCTGACACAACTTTTGTCTCTTTTCACCTGTATGTGGTGCTACTTCTGATCATTATTCAGCAGTCTTGGTATCATTTTTGCCCAGACTTTCTGTATACCCAAATATTCAGTGATAATCTTCCTTTTTCATGTCCAGCTAATTTGCAGTTATTCAGACAGAAAACTGATAATTACCACACACCACATACCTTACCCACTTGATGCTGGACTTAAAGTTGCTTGTTGAAGGCCTTTCACTCCTGGAGTCATATTTCCCCACTTTGTGTCCCTCTTCAAACTTGATGCCACTCAAAAACATGTGTGAAACATGGTGTTGTTTCCATATACTTGGTGAAGCATTTTAAGTACTTATAACAGTTTTTCCTAATCAGACAAAAAGATTTCAGGTTTGTCCATTGCCAGAGGTTTAATGTTTGATGTTTTAATGTTTAATGTTTAATGTCTGATGTTTTAATGTTTAATGGTTTAATGTTTTAATGTTTAATGTTTGTTCCTCAGTACTCAAAGCTGAACAAATTGAAAAAGAGGTACTAACAAAAGCATATGAAAAGAAATGCAATGGTTGCAGAAAGCTGAGATTATAGTAATAAACTCCCAAGATATCATATGCGTATCCCTCTTTTGCCCATAGCTCATACAGTACATCCTGTCCTGTTACTTTTCAGATAGACATTGTAAATAACACACACACACACACACACACACACACATATATATAATAAATATATATTAGATTTATATATCTAATGCCATTGAATATAGTCTGTGACCCCAGGGTTTGATGGAGTTTTTACAAAACAAAATCATCAGGCAGTTAACAAAAGTGATTCAGTAACAACCAACACTGTTATAATATATATATATGTATATATATACATACACAAAGGTGCTTGTGGTATAATGTTGCTGTAACCTCACAAAAGGTTACTGAATGACAAATAACCAAAACTGAGGTTTGAAATGAAATGGAAATCTTGATAACATTAACAAAATACAATACTTGCCAGCAGCATGAAGATGGTAACCGTTGCTAGTGGTAACTACTTAGTATATTTTCACCCCCTCACAATAGTGTCTAATGTATTTATGAGGAAATGGGATATACCCATTAATATTCATAGATATGGTATATAACAAATGGTTATTGTTGAAGGAAATGAACACAGCAACACAAATTCAAATCCAGGACGAGAAAAGTATGAATCCAATTATTCTCATTCCAGGCATGGGTAAAT
>CAUZXS010001320.1:2053256-2118256 GCA_963585895.1 Sepioteuthis lessoniana
ATTAGGGACTTTGTCGGACTTGGATAGTCGATAGCTGGACATTACTTCTGAGGGTGCCTCCTCCCCTGCCCCTTTATTTCACTCCATTTATAGGTTTTTATGGGATATGGCTTGGCCTTTTAGGGATCTCCCCGAGGGGTAGAAGGTCAGTGATTGGCACAAAGGAACTAGAGTGCCAAACGATAGATAAGGGGAAGACTGAAATAAGAAAGAATAGGGGAAAGAATGAAATCAGAAAGAAAACGTCAGAGGAATACTTATGACAAACGAAAGAAAAACGAAAGAGAGAAGAAACTAAATAAAATAACAAAAAAAAAAAAAAGAAAAGAAAATGAAATAAATGAAAGACCAAAGATAAAAAGAAAGAACGAACAAAAGAAAATTAAGTAAATGGAAGAACAAAAGAAAAAAGAAAGATGAAATAAAGAATGAAAGAGAAAAGAAAGAAATTGAAAGAACAAACGAATGGAAAATTACAGAATGAAACTAAGAAAAATTAAAGTAAGACAAAGAAAACGAAAAAGAAAGAACAAATACATAGAAAGAAACGTAAAGAAAATGAAAGAAGGCAAAAAGAGAGAAAAAAAATCAAAGAGCAAATAAAAGATAGAGAAAAGAAAGAAAACAAATGTAAAACAAAGAAATCGAAAAAGAGTAGAGAAGGAAATAAAATCAAGAGAAAAACATAAGAAGAAAAGAAAATGAGTACGAAAGAAAGAAAGAAAGAAAGAAAGAAAGAAAGAAAGAATGAAAGAAAGAAAGAAAGCATTAAAACAAAATAAAGAAAGTGAGAGAAAATACAGAAAGAGAAAATGAAAGAAAACGAAAGGAAAGACAACAAAAATTTAAAAAATAAAGAAAGAAAATTAACCAAAGAAAAAAAAAAATTAACCAAAAAAAAAAAAAAAAAAAAAAAAAAAATGATGGTGAAAGGCAAGAAAAGCTGAAAAGATAAAATGAAAGAAATGAAAATAAATAAAGAAAAAGAAGTGCAAACAATCAACTGGATATATATATATATATATATATATATATATATATATATATATATATATATATATATTATATATATATATATATATATATATATATAAACAAGAGAAACAAATTATCGACCAGAGAACTAAGAAATAAATAAAAATAAAAACTATACAGAAAAAAGAAAGAAAGAAAGAATTAGAAATATAAGATATGAAAAATGAAAGTAAGAAAGTTTTAAAAGGAAATGAAGACGGAATTCGAGCGAAAAAGAAAGAGACAAGGAATTAGAAAATGAAGAATTAAAAGGGTGAAACGTAAAAGAAAAGAAAAAGAAGAAGAAGAAAAGGTGGAATGAAATTTTTAAAAAGTTAGAAGCATGAGATGAGAATGAAAAAAGAAAAAAATTGAAGAAAAGAAGAGGTGAGATGAGAACGAAGAAAGAATTAGAGAAAAGGTGACAAGAAATAAGAATTAGAAAGAAAGATTGGTTGGTTGGTTTTATGGCATATCACCATTGTAGGTTATTTAATGCAAAATCCATTTTTATACATAGAAACATTTCTATATCAAACAATTCAGTTTCGCGTAAGTACAGTTTGTTTTGTTTTTTACACACAGTTAAATGTAAAAACAGTTCTATTTCAAACAATTCAATCTAACATAAAAGATGAAAAGAGAACGAAGTAAGAAAGGAAAAGGGAATAAATACAAGAAATTAAACGAGGACCAAGAAGAACGAATTCGAATAAAGGTGAAATGAAATAAGAAAAAGAGTTTTAGAAGAAGGAAATTGAAAATAAAAAAAAAAACCAAACAATTAAGCAAACGAAATGAGGAGGGATCAAAAAGAAAAAAAGAAATTAAAAGAAAAGGAGGGATAAAATGAGAAAGAAAAAATAAAGAATGAATTTTTAAAAAATGTGTTGGGAAAAGAAAGAGAACTTGAATGAAAAAGTAAAGGAACATCCTGAATAAGAAAGAAAGAAAGAAGAATGAATGAAAACAGTAGGCAGCATTAGTGAAACAAGAAAATAATTAAGAACAACGAAAGAGAAAGGAATGAAGAGAGAAGAAAAATGACTGCATAACAAAGAAAAAAAATGAGAAAGAAGAAGCGAAAAAGAGTTTATAAAAGAAGAAAAATTATAAAATTGGAAAGAGAAAGAAAGTAAGAAAGAATTAATGACTTAACAAATCAGAGAAAGAAAGAAAGAAAAAAAAGTAAAGGAAAAAAAAAATATATAAAAAAGAAAGAACGAGTAGAAACACCAGACGGATTGACAGACTGTTAAAATCAATCAATTCAACTTTATTGACGAATCTCGTCAGAACCCTTTTTTCCGAACATTTTGCCCTCGAACAATCTCAGATTGGTGAACACTGTTACATACTTTTGAATAGAGTATATATGACAAGATATTTCGCTTATTTCGTTACGAGGCTGAGATGAACAAAATCAAGTAGGATAAGCACCAATCGGTCAGGTGCAGTGGAATTGGCTATTTTCAAAAGACATCATTCTAAAATCCTAAAATAGTTATGTCTACGAACGCCGATTGGATTAACGAAAAGACTTATTTTCGCATTTCACATTTAGGTCAAAATCTTCTTCAAGTCTCTATTTAATAAGAATTAGAAAAAACAAAACAAAACCAAAACAAACCCAGCGCTGTGGACTTTAGTATACACTTATTTTTTTTTTTCTTATTTTGTTTAGAAAGCTATGTATAAATGTCTTGCTGACTAAAAGTCCACATAGACTTCCTCACACTCTTACGTTGTCACAATGTTTCGATGTTCTTCCATTAAGTACATTTGTATTTTTGTAAATGTTGCAATACATTAAGTGTGATCACAAAAACCAAAGCAAGAACCGCCCCCCCCAAAAAAAAAATTAAAAGAAAGTAAATTCATCATTGATCAGTCGTTATAAAGATTTATATCATAAACACAGAATACAAAATGTTTTTTACACTAACACACACATATTATATTGAAATACTCCTTAAGATGAAAAGAGTTATCATGCCAAGTTTCAAGAGCGGTTCATTAGCCTAGGAGTGTACAGGTTGCAAGCAAGCAAACGAAGAGAACTTTATGAACAGAGTCAGCCCCCAAAAACACGTGTTCCTTTAGCAAAAGAAAAATCTGTATAAATACTAAATATTTATTTCATACAGAATTTTCAATACCTCAAGTATGTATAAATTTTTTGGCTCCCCCCCCTCTCTCTCTCTCTCTCTCTCTCTCTCTCTCTTATATATGTATATACTATTTAAAAGAAAAACCTTTAAAAATTACTGATATTTTTGGTAATAATATTTATTTCAGCAGACCCTATATTTTTATATCTTTAAAATGTTAGATCTGAATATTCAGACAAAAAACAACAAGAGAGAGAGAGAGAGAGAGAGAGAGAGAGAGAGAGAGAGAGAGAGAGAGAGAGAGAGAGAGTTTGTGTTCAAAACATACATATACTACATTATGATCCCAAGCAGAAGACCGGGGGCGACGTTTTGCTCCCAATCTAATTATTCCGTAATTTTTACAAGTGCTATGCAAGTTTGTGCGTGTGAGGACACACACACACACAGGGTGTTTCATAAAATGTACTATCATGTCTGTTGTATCAAGGGTAAATGGAATGACTCGCTGGATGGCTAGAAATTTTCTTTTAAGGGAGGTAAATGCTGTTTTAAAGATAAATAAAACCCTAATAAGACCTGATATAGAATATTCTAGTCATGCCTTGGATCCAGTGTCCAGACATGGAAACTGGAGTTTATTATTGAGATTGGAGGGCATACAAAGAAGAGTAACTAAAATAAAATAAAATAAAGTAATGAATTATAGTTAAAGGGAGAGATTAGTGAAATTAGGATTAACTACTTTACTAGAAAGAAGTATGAGAGATGATCTAATTAAAACTTTCAAAATAATTAATGGAATTTCTAATTATGGTAGACATTTTTTCAGTATTTCTCTTCGAACTGGAAATTTACTGTCAAGACAGATTTCAAAAACCAAGTCTACTAACCAATAGGATTTTTTTGCTTATTGAGTAATATATTTTTGGAACAAATTGCCTAATCAGATCAAAAACAGCAATAGTGTGAAAATAAAATAAAAAAAAAAGATTACATTGGGTGATTTCAGAAAAAAACTGGTCAGAAAGAGAATCTGAAAGGGCATTTTATGAACTATCGCATAAATTTCTTAACAGAATTTGATATGTATATAGATATTCTAATAATAGTGTTTATGTTTTGTGAAAAAAAATTTTTTTTCATTTAAAAAAAAAAGTTCAAGTGAGAAGATAGTAAAAAGCAGAAATGCCAAGGGAGGGATAATTAACAAATAAGTCAATAATAATAATAATAATAATAATAATAATAATATGCTGTCCCGGCTGACCACAAAGTAAAACTGAAAGAATGTGAAAAGAAGGATAAATACCTCGACCTTGCTAGAGAATCGAAAAACCTATGGAACATGCAGGTGACAATTATACTAATTGTAATTGGTGCGTTTGGAACAGTAACTAAAGGATTATTAAAGGGACTAGAGGACTTGAAAGTTGGCGGACGAGTGGAGACCATCCAAACTACAGCATTATTGAGAATGGCCAGAATATTGAGAAGAGTCCTGGAGACTTGAGGAGACTTGCTCTCACTCAAACTCCAGTGAAAGACCATCAGCTAGCGCTGATGTGAAAAAACTCTGATGAGTAAATAATAGTAATAATAAGAATTTGAAATATACAGCCTGCTTCAGAAACATTGATATTTCTTAGTGTCATATTTCGTAATCTAATAGCTCATTCAGGTGATCTAAAAGATTTTAATAGCGACTCCAAATTCTATGCTTAACGTTTAAACGCCTTTTGTTTTCCAGTGAAAAGTAGATCTATACGTGAAAAGAAAAACAAAACATTCAGGGTTATTTCTATTCACACTGTTAAAATTTGAGATCATTGGAACGAGAATTGGTCAAGTTATTAGATGACCAAATGATATTGATATTTCTGAAACATTCTTTATAATGAAACGTAGGTACCTTGACGTGATTTACGAACTAGTCTAGCAGCCTATTACAAGAGAGTAGTGAGTTTGATCCTTTCTGGGTGCCCTATACATGTGACCTTGATCCAAATTGAAATTGAGCTAAGTAGATATCCATCCATCCACACACACACACACACACACACACACACACATATATATATATATATATATCTATAATGAAAATGATGAGACAAATAGTAATATTTCTTTGTAGTTATTCATTTCCTGAATTTTCTCAATTAGTTTTGACGTTAGGTCATCGATAAAAGAGAAAGTTTTTGAAAGAGTTGATATGCTTTAAGGGAAGTGACAAAAAATGAAATAAGAAGTGTATTATCTCCGCTATCGGAGACACCTGGCACAGAACTCTCTATTTGAACGCTATTTGTAAAGCATGAGCGGTGTTTATCTGAAATTAAGCGTATATATATATATATATATATATATATATATATATATATATATATATATATATATATATATATATATAAGAGAGAGGGACAGAGAGGGTAGGGACAGAGAGAAAGCTATTAGAAGTTATATTTTGATAGAGTGTGTATATATATATATATATAGTGAGCAAGATTGATTAGCAACTATTAGTAGCGAGTTCGATTCTCACTGAGCGCTGCACACTTCTGACCTTGTGCCACATCTAAGTAAGGCTTTGTAAATAACTGCATTTGCATGCACGCTTTATAATAAGTAGAAGGGCATACAGGAGGGAGATGTAATTTGTGCTCATTTTCTTTTATTTTATTTTTAAACTGTTTCATAGTGACAACATTGTGTAGATAATACCATTGCAAACGGTTATCCTCGAAGAGAATTATAGAAGTAAACGTCTCGTTTTTGTAAAAGAAAGCAACCAGAAAATCCAAAAGAAAAAGACAAAACAAAAAAACAATGAATCATTGTTCCTCAGTCGTGTTATCAACACATTATCCATTCATTATCTTTCCTTACTCCGACACACATATAAATCAAACCTCTCATGCAAAAAAACTAAAAACAAAAACAAACAAAAAAACAGTCATACAGCGTCAATCCTGTTTTTTTCCTTGCCCCCACAGACCCGTAACATCGATACCATGTATACTCCTGCTCGTCCTTGTGTCTGTGTGTACGTGTCCAGTCGAAATCAGAAAAAAGGCGAAAAGAGGCAGCACTCACATAATTACTGATTCTACCTCGCTAAACTGAATGCGCTCGAAGACGCACCCCCTTCCAACATAGAGTGCCTCGTGCAATATAATCATTTGACAACTAGGCTAGTAGGTCACTACAAGTGAATTCGAATCTCACTGGGTGCCCTATACCTCTGGCCTTCCGCCGCAACTACGCTAAGATTAGTAAATAGGTATCAAGAAATCACACGGAGAAAGACAGTACTCGTCCATTCATTTAAATAGATTCATTGATTTTAACGGCACGTTAATTCGTCTTGGGTTATTTTATGTTCAGAGGTGAGGGAATTAACATTTTTTGTCTGGTTGTTTCTTCAGGGTTTTTTCTTTTTTTTTTTTTGCACATGATCTCATCTTAAACAAATAATTAGTAAACAGATTTGTTTAGCGCATAGATAGGGCCCTAACAGGTACTATTGTTCCTGGTAAGAGTGGACCTGGGAGTAATAGAAATGAAAGGGTACTCCACACTCTCAAGCGCACCAGCACTAGGTCCTCACAATCAGATTTACCTTAGTGCCATATACAGAACATCTCCTTTTTGGTGGTGCGGTTGGTTGGTTGGTTGGTTTCTTTGTTTAATGTCATATCAACCTTTATAGGATATTAAATGCCTAAGCCATTCTCCTAGAAGAACAGTAGTGGTACTATTTAACCCATAGCTCGGGGGGATAAGGGGGGTTCATACTTTTCCCATGGGTATTTGCCCGAAAGTGAACGTAATAGCGCGACTGGAGCACGAACTCACTTACTACGATTCCGCAGTCCATCGGTTTAACCTTTACACCACAAAGACACCTTGGCGGGGCGGATCTTAATGATTTGCAAGGGATACAATCAGCGACTGGAGGATCTTTTGAATATCAACTTTCTGTAATGATATGGAGCACTTTTTGCATTATTTTCAAAACAAGTCGTTGTTCTTAACTTACTGTTAACAGGAACAGCTTGTTTATTATAATTTTTGCTTTTGCTAATATGGCTCCAGCAATCTATAGTCAAGCACTTTTTGAAAAGTATTTAGACATAGCGGAAGCAATTATTTAGATACTTGCCTTAGACGTGGTTACTTTTAACATCTGCTTGTCTGAGGAGTGTGAAGACAAACAACTTGAAGGTACGGGATATATATATATATATATATATATATATATATATATATATATATATATATATATAAAGGTGCAATAATGCAGTTTAAATGTCAAAACAGTTTTATTTCAAGCAATTCAATTTAGCATAAGCACACAGTTTAGTTCTATTTGACCCATAGATAGGACTGTATTAGGTGCTACCACTCCTGATCAAAGTGGACCAGGGAGCGATAGCAATAAAGGAGTACTCTGCATTTCCCAAAGCTCCAGCATTACTGGAGCCTCACTATCAGATTGTTTAGTGTCATATCCAGGGCATTCGTTGTGGGTGGGGGGAAATTTTACGCTGCTGCAGAGATACAGTTGGTGTATTCTACAGCTCCAGCTGACTGGACCATTTTTGCAAAGGTTTCCAGCGGAACAGTGTATTCTAAAATCTGGGTTTTCCATTTACAAAAAAGAAGAAAGAAAAAATAAAACAACAAAAAAGAAAAAAACAAAGCTGTGACCTTTTGCACAAAGCCAAGATCTGGACAAAAACGACAGAGAGTAGTAACTTTTATAGTTGTTAGAGAAGAAAACTAAATCAGCAGACCAGCGTTTGAATTCAAGTTGAAACAGCTAATCCTCATTGTACACGATGGAAAAGGTATGTATTCATATTAATGTTCTACTGCTAGATATCTCAATAAACAAATTTCCGTTAGTGTCATGTCACATTTGTTGATGGAGACTAGAATGGTTGGGGGACCATTTAGAAAACCACTCTCTCGCAATAGTAGTAACAGAAAACATTTTTACACTAATTGTCGATAAGGTTTAATACTAGAAGGTATAGCTTAGCGTATAGTTATAGGAAATGGAATCGGTGATCCGAGTTCAAACCCTCAATGAAACTGCTTACGTTTCACTTTGGGAAAGCCATTAACCAATATGCTCTCCCCGCCACACCAGCTATAGGTAAATAGTAGGGTAGCTGGGTTCTTTATTAGGCAACCAGGCTAAATTCAAACCTACTGTAAGTAAAGTTGGCGACCATAGTCGAGGGTGATCCGAAGGCTCCCTTTCCAATAGCTATCACACCGTGGTGTAGAGGAGGGCGCTACTCCTTTCCCTGGAATGCTCCACTTTATCCTTGATCCCCACTGTATAATGCTGAGTTTTAAGCAAGGCGGCATCAAGTACCATTTTTTGAGTCTTTGGTATGACTCGATCTAGTCACCCGGACCATTGGCGAACACTCTACTCATAAATAGCCAGGTTAAAATGACTTTGTGTCACAGTCTGCCTGTGGCGGAGAGGTTGATAATAATGATAATCATTGTACTCCTTTCGAGTATTTCACTCTGGTTTTCATAAGTGGTTTTCCACTGAAGTTTGAGTGACAGCAAATCTCTCCATGTCAGCAGGATTCTTAAGTATCCTAGCTGATTTTTAAGAATGCTGGGGTCGACATGGTCTTGATTTTTCCACTGATCCCCAGTTCACGGAGTGTCTTTTCCAGGCCTTTGGGGACCATTTCAAAGGCATAAGCTACAATCAGTATAACGGTCTTCATAAACAACCTTCAGTCTTGCAAGACTACAAACCTGTACCTCGATCTCGGCACAAGCCGGAGAGTAATAGCCATAAGGGGTATTCCACAATCTCCATATCTTTAGAAGAGGTACCCTATCAACACATGCAGTTTACCCAGGACACATCCTTAGCGGGGATTTGACTCCTCTGCAAAGAATACAGTCAGCGTATTCCAAGCCCTACCAACATGTCGAAGTCCAGCACGTTAACCACAACGCTACGAGATCTCTTTATTAAAAAATTAGGATTTGGTTAGATGGTTGGGTTTAATGGCATATCAACCTTTGTAGGTTATTTAATGCAAAATCCTGCTTGTTTATGTATCTATATATATTTAATGTATATGATTTGTACACTAATAGTTTGGAGATAAGATTTTAAATAAGCCAGAGTTTATTTGTTTGCACACAGTTAAATCTTTTCATATACTTCTAACACAAATATTTGTTAAAAAGTTTCAAGTATTCTTATCCAACACTAATATCTCTATTTAGCATTAATCATTTTTGCACAAGGCTGAATAGCTTCAAGTATTGCTATGTAACATTAACAATTTAGTATTAGATATTTGTTTGCAGACAGTTAAATGGTTATACATATATACATGACCTTAAAAAGAATAATGTATTGGTAACTTTATTTTTAAATGAGTTTGAACTGATTTGTTAGCACACAATTGAATGGTTTCAAGTACTGCTAACACTAATAATTCTATTTGATATAAATTATTTGTTTGCACATAGTGATTTCATTGCTCACACCTATAGTTTTTTTGCACGCCGTTAAAGGGTTTAAAGTATTGCTATTCAACACATCATTATTCATTTGTTTGCACACAGTGAAACAAGTATTTCTATGTAACACTAATAATTCATCAGTCATTTGTTTACACACAATCAAATTGTCAAAATGCTCCATTTAACTCATACATGGGACCCTAGCAGGTACTTCCATTCTGGGTTAGGGGAGACCTGGGAGTATTGGCAATGAAGGAGTACTCCACATTCCCCCAAGCTCCAGGAGTGGAGCCTCACTATCAGATGGTTTGGTGTCATATTCAGGAAACTTGTTTGCAGGATGGGTGGGCTACTTTTCTGTAGCGATGCCGTCGGTGTATTTTACAGTCCCATTCAACTGGGCTATAAGGATTTGGATAGCTTACGTAAGTAGGCGACCATAGTCGAGGGTGACCCGAAGGCTCCCTTTTCGATAGCTTACTACACCAAGGTGTAGGGGAGGGCGCTACTCCTTTCCCTGGATTGCTCCACTTTACCCTTGACCCGTACCTTATAATGCTGAGTGTTAAGCAAGGAGGCATCAAGTACCATTTTTTGAGTCTTTGGTATGACTCGACCTGGGATTGAACCCAGGTCTCATCAATAAATACGGAGGCTAAAACTTCAAAATTTATATGAAGACGTATACCTGTTACAGAGCAACTTATATAATCAATTGACGAAATGTAGACAAGTCAGTAGCACTTCTTGATACTTCTTTGATAGGCTGGTTTTAATGAAACATTCAGCAAGCAGTATCTTCCATATTCACCATCCCTTGCTCTTTCTGGCTTTTCCTTGTTTCTTGAACGGAACATCCTGAGTAAGATTGGTTTATTTCTTTTGTTCAATGGCATATCAGACTTCGAGGGTTATTTAATGCCAAAGCCATCTTTGTAAAAGAATAGCAGTCGTACTAATTAAGGATAAGAGGGTTCATATTTTTCCTAAAAATATGGACCCAAAAGTGAGTGTAATAGATGGGAGTTTGAACTTGCTAACTGCGAGGTAGTGCAGTCTAGCACTTCAGCCATTACGACGAGGGGAATACCACCTAAACAAGGCTAAGATTTGAGTATGAAAAACAGATTAATGAAATTTGACGACATAATTTCACAACACAACAAAATATTAGTTTTATAGGGGCTCCGATCAATGGAAGTTTATTGGAATAACAATACTGAATGCCAAGAGTATTTCTTTGAAGAAAATTAACGTTTCATTCATTGTTCCTTACCGTCTTGGTAAATACAGCTTCAGTCTCGATACTTGTTGAAGACACCTCGTATTTTGATGAAAATTAACGTTTCATTCATTGTTCCTTACCGTCTTGGTAAATACAGCTTCAGTCTCGATACTTGTTGAAGACACCTCGTATTTTGAAGAAAATTAACGTTTCATTCATTGTTCATAACCGTCTTGGTAAATACAGCTTCAGTCTCGATACTTGTTGAAGACACCTCGTATTTTGATGAAAATTAACGTTTCATTCATTGTTCCTTACCGTCTTGGTAAATACAGCTTCAGTCTCGATACTTGTTGAAGACACCTCGTATTTTGATGAAAATTAACGTTTCATTCATTATTCATTACCGTCTTGGTAAATACAGCTTCAGTCTCGATACTTGTTGAAGACACCTCGTATTTTGAAGAAAATTAACGTTTCATTCATTGTTCCTTACCGTCTTGGTAAATACAGCTTCAGTCTCGATACTTGTTGAAGACACCTCGTATTTTGAAGAAAATTAACGTTTCATTCATTGTTCCTTACCGTCTTGGTAAATACAGCTTCAGTCTCGATACTTGTTGAAGACACCTCGTATTTTGATGAAAATTAACGTTTCATTCATTGTTCATAACCATCTTGGTAAATACAGCTTCAGTCTCGATACTTGTTGAAGACACCTCGTATTTTGATGAAAATTAACGTTTCATTCATTGTTCATAACCATCTTGGTAAATACAGCTTCAGTCTCGATACTTGTTGAAGACACCTCGTATTTTGAAGAAAATTAACGTTTCATTCATTGTTCCTTACCGTCTTGGTAAATACAGCTTCAGTCTCGATACTTGTTGAAAACACCTCGTATTTTGAAGAAAATTAACGTTTCATTCATTGTTCTTTACCGTCTTGGTAAATACAGCTTCAGTCTCGATACTTGTTGAAGACACCTCGTATTTTGAAGAAAATTAACGTTTCATTCATTGTTCTTTACCGTCTTGGTAAATACAGCTTCAGTCTCGATACTTGTTGAAGACACCTCGTATTTTGAAGAAAATTAACGTTTCATTCATTGTTCATTACCGTCTTGGTAAATACAGCTTCAGTCTCGATACTTGTTGAAGACACCTCGTATTTTGAAGAAAATTAACGTTTCATTCATTGTTCCTTACCGTCTTGGTAAATACAGCTTCAGTCTCGATACTTGTTGAAAACACCTCGTATTTTGAAGAAAATTAACGTTTCATTCATTGTTCCTTACCGTCTTGGTAAATACAGCTTCAGTCTCGATACTTGTTGAAGACACCTCGTATTTTGATGAAAATTAACGTTTCATTCATTGTTCATAACCATCTTGGTAAATACAGCTTCAGTCTCGATACTTTTTTAAACACGCCTCTTTTATAATCAATGAAAACAAAGAAATTTAATCCGAACTCACTGGATGTAAATTCAAGCAAAATTCTTTGAAGACCACTTAAAATTCTGAAAATGGTTTATTCCATTCTTTTGCTCAAAGTTTTAAACTATGGGTATAGTAGTGTGAACACGAAAAAATAAACACTAATGAAATTAAAAAAATTATTAGATAATTTAAAACTTACCTTTTTTTATGAACAAATTAACAGATATAATCTAAAAAAAAACCCGGGTAAAATGCAATCAAAAATTGCTCCCTTTACATTAGACACACTTGTATCATAATATTTGTTGTTGGTTGTTTTTTTTTATCAACTCATGTGAGTTATTTAACGCAAAATTCTGTGTATATATATTTGATTTGTAAGCGAATAAATTGTTGGTAACTATTTTTAAAAACAGTTACAGTTCATTTGATTGTATACAGTTAAATGGTTTCAAGTATTTCTATCTAACACTATTGCCCAGTCGGCTGGGGCTTTAGAATACACCGACTGCTTCTCTGCAGAGGGGTAAGACCCCCCCCAACGAGTGTCCTGGATATGACACTAAACAATCTGATGGTGAGATTCCAGCAATGCTAGAGCTTTAGGGAATGCGGAGTACCCCTTCATTGCCATCGCTCCCAGGTCCACTCTGGCCCGGAGTGGTAGCACCTGATAAGGGTCCTATCTATGGGTTAAATAGAACAAAACCGTGCTTCTTTCACTGATTTTTGCATTCTATTATATGCATTTACCCAATCCCTCTAACCTGAGCAGGATAGGACACAAGGTCAATTTTTAAGCGGAGTTTAACATGTCTGAATACAGAATTTTCCTTCTCCTAGATCGGTTGTCATACCAAGGTTAAAGTGTCCAATCTGCTCTACTATTTTACTCATAGCTAGAGGGAGAATAGTTGGATTCATACCTTTCCCACTAGTATTAGCGTTATGTGAAATGCAAAAAGCCTCGTATATGATTCGAACTCGTGTAGCCATGTCCATTTCATACGACGGTAAACATTACACCACGAGTTTAATTACTCGTTTCTTTTCAAATAAACAAGATGAGTTACACTATTAGGTTTGGTTTGGTTTGGTTTCTTTGTTTAATGGCATGTCAACCTTTGTAGGTTATCTAATTCTAAAGCCATCCGTTTAGAAGAACGGTAGTGGTACTATTTAGCCCATAGCTGGGAGGATAAAGCTTATTTCCCAAGCTTATTTGTTCGAAAGTGAATAGCGCGACTGGAGTTCGAACTCGATTAGCACAATTCCGCAGTCCATTTAACTATTACACAACGAAGACAACCCCCTATACTATTACTATCTAAACTCCAATTACGTTTGCATTCATAGTTAAGTACTATGCATATTAAACGTTTTTGAATACAAGCTCACCTTAGGATCGGCAACGTGAAACTTTGAGTCCTGAGATCTTATCCTCTTTCATCATTACCTTATCTAATACTTGTATATATATATATATATATATATATATATATATATATATATATACTACTATTGTTTTTTGTTTGTTCTTTAATAAAGAATGAAAATATGATGAAAGACGAAAAAAAAAAATAGAAATGAAAATATGAATAATTTCGCTGGGAAGAAATTTATACTTTAGAGAGAGAGAGAGAGAGAGAGAGGAAAAGAAAAGAAAAAAAGAGTGAGATTCCTATAAAGCAGTCCGTGTTTTTTATTTGAGTTTTTTTACAAGTCTTATTCTAAATAAAATTCTGTCACGAAAATAACCGTTTCTTTTCGACTTAAACAAGTTTCTGAGTTTGTTTCTAGATAACATGTTGGCTATTTTTATTAATCAGGTGAGTTGATTTGCATATTTTTACCTTGAAAATCCGTAATCAAAAATAAGAAAATAAATAGCCACGTGTCATTATTTATTTTCTATCTTTTATTAATGAAATGTTTACTTTTCTTTATTTTGTTTTTCAGTTTAATTTCAAATAAGCTATTGTCTTTTTTATTGCTTTTATAATAATTTATTGGCTATGACAGAGTTGTTATCAAGCTTGAGCATTTTGCAAGACGGCAACGTTAGCTTTATTGCAATGAAAAAGAAAAGTAAATTTTCTCAAAAATAAAATGAATATATTTAGCAGCTAAAGTGGGCAACTACACAAAACCTATCAAATTTTTACCTTCAGGTTTTTTTTTCTTCTTGCAATGTTATGTTTCAACGATTAATCTCAGAATGCTATTCATAGTTTGAATTTGTTCACTTATTACGCGTGTATTATGTAAAATTTCCACTGGTACAACTAATATATATATATATATATATATATATATATATATATATATATCCAGAGAAGGAATTCAAGTCAATTTATTACATTGTACCAGTTGTCCCTTGTTTCTGGTCAGGTTAGTTTGACCTTAACCATTCCCTGACATTTTAGATGCATGCCCTTAAAACTATTTTGACAACACATTGCAAAACCAATCCGGTCTGAGACCCTTCCAAGACCTTAGTTTAAGCAGTAACATGCCACTGTGCATTTGGGCAAAACAAGTTAGTGCCCTAGGAATAGTATTATGTTCTGTTATATTGTGTAACACCGTCAGTTTTCACCACCCGATACCCCACGCCCACACATTGCTGCATAAGTTGAAATATTGCTGCTGCGATGCACTGGAGCTGTGCAGTTGGTTGGTTACTCGTATTATAGAGATTGCACGCAGAAAGAATTAAAATTGACCTTGACTAACTGACACGAACGTTGTCCTTACTCTCCTTGCTATATCGCTCCTTGCTCTCCCACTCATCTTCGTCGTATTGTACTTTCACTTTCATTTTCTCTTTAAGTTTCTATCACTTTGCATCTTTTCCTCCTCCTTTTTTTTTTCTCTTTCCGGTAATTTATTACGTTTGCCTCTTTCTTTCAATTTTTCTCTAGCGAATTGATAGGGACTTTTCCTTCTTTTCTCATTATCTTTCTTTATTAAACTTTCCTCTCATTTTCTTTTTATCACAATTTGGTACATTTTTTTCTCTTTTCCTCTTTTCTCTTTATTCTTTTCTCTATTTCCTTCCCATCTATAATCTCTTCCTCTCTTTTCGCTATAACTATTTCATTCTCTTTTTCTTCCTTTTTTCACTTTATAATTCTTTTCTTTTTGTTTCTTCCTTTTTCTCCTTTTCTCGTTTTTACTTTCTTCTCTTTTTCTGCTATTCTCTCGTTTTTTTTCTTTTATTTCCATTTTCTCTTAAGTGCTATTTATAGCCCTTTCCTCTTTTTTCTTCCTACTTTCTCGATATAATTATACTTTCCCCTTTTACTTCTATTTTCCTCTCTTTTCTTCCCTCTTTTCTTCCCATCTTAAAATCATTTTCTTATTCATCTTTCCTTCCTATTTTCTCTCAATCACAATTTATTGCTCTCCCCTTTCTTTCCGTTTTTTTCTTCGTGCTTTTTTCTTTTTCTCTCTTAAGAACTATCTTTCCCTCTTATTTCTTTCCTTTTTCTCTTCAAAGATATTTTTTATTCTTTCCCATTTTTTCGTAATCACAACGTGACATTTTTAATGAAAGACACCAAATGATATTAGTAGCAACAATAGTAGGACAAACAATAAGTCGAGTTTTGTACTTTGATGGGCAATTTCGTATGGCCAACAATTCATTAGTATCGCGAGTTCGATCTTTACAGCGATAGAAGAAACAAGAAAAATACTTGAACTATTAACTACATCATTCAAAATTTTTATGCATATATATAAAATCTTGTGCTGATGAGTTTTTGACTCAATAAGTGAATGCCAATTTTTAGAAAAAAAAAATCACTATTTCAAATTTTTGAAAAATTCTAAAATTAAAAAAAAATCAAGTTCAATTTTAACTTCAAGATGAATTTTTGCAATAGCATATTTTTCATTGATCTAGTTATTTCTTTTTTTTTTTTTTCAAGATCTAACATTTCAGTACTTCTCCCAGTGTTTATATATATATATATATAGAGAGAGAGAGAGAGAGAGAATTATTATATATAGCTATTAACAGAAGACTCATCCTTAAAATAATTCTTCTTTTTTTTTCTCCCCTGTTTCTTTAGAGGACGACCGCAGGAAGACAAACTACGAGAATATACACTCAGTTTATAATAAAGGAGGCCAGAGGGAGAATTATATATATATATATATATATATATCGAGAGAGAGAGAGAGAGAGAGAGAGAGAGAGAGAAAGAGAGAGGTAGAGTCTCGAATTGGCGTTTGAGTCAACCGGGTTTCGATCCCAGCTACGGGAAGCTAGTATGTCTAGCCACAACACTGATGAGTTCTGATAGAACGAAATAGACCTGTCTGTGAATGACTATATATGTAAGGTAGAATTGCCTAGACAAGCAATCATCAGACCAAGAGTTCTTGGTCCAATGAGAGCAAAGGGGAGAAAATAATAATCATCAAGCCATGTTAAATCAGTGTCTGGGCTATCCTAACTTAGATCTAAATATGCTCTACCACCGATAGTGTGTACTCTTCATTCATGAATATGGCAAACTAAATAATGAAGATATATCATTAATAAGTATCATTACAATAAAAGTTTCAGTATGTTCAGTGAGAGGGTTCGATATCTGGAGTAGAGAATATATAGACAGTGTAAAATATACCGTTAATTGCGAAGTACAAGTTGACTTTTTAAGACTGAAAACATATCGACAAAATTAGGGGTAAACTTATACAGCCGGGCTGAAATTCAAACCTTTATCACAAAGTGGTCAACCAGTGAAACAGTGCTCCAAAAATCGATAAACACCTCTTACCGTTACGGTAGCAGACTGCCACAAACATTTTAAACTTTAACTCGTGTTTGGAGAACATATTTTGCAAATTAACACAAAGACGAATATAGAATAATGATAAATCTGTAATATAAATTAAATATATTATAAACGCTATATCACACACCGTTTCTAAAAGCTGATGCATTGACTGTAAAAACTAACCAGTATGTCACACTAGCCGATTGTATGTTTGAGGATCGACCTATAAGAAAGGTATAGTTCGAACCCAGAATTTTAGCTAAAACATTTTGAGGTCGACTTCTAGGCCAGATCGACTTGTACGCCGCAACTTACAACGAATTAGAACAACATATTTTCAGCAAACGTTTCACGCTTTCATGATTATCTAACAATACTATATTCAGAAGAATTACAAATATTATGAAAGTGTGGTACACAGAAAGCGTGGAATATAAAACGGAATCGGATTTCTATTACCGAAAATACGAAAAGTCTAGAGAATTCCATATTATTTCTAATCTACTAAAAAGCTGAGAAATCATTACACACACACACACACACACACACACACACACACACACGGTTATAGCGATGACGTATGCATTTACCCAACCCTTCCACCACCGGCAGGATGTGATGCGAGGTCAATCTTTAAGCGGAGTAAAGCTGGTTTGGATTCAGAGATTTCATTCTTATGGACAAGTTGCCAAACAATGTCTGAGTAAGTTACTTTGCCCTACTATTTTCTCATTACTGAAGTGGGTAGAACAGATGGATTCATGCCTTTCTAAAGATCTTGCGCCAGATGGGAACTCGGGTCGTCGATTCCATTTCCTATGACGCTTCATTGCTATTATAACTAGGCTGATTCTGACGAGGAGTGGTGGTATGTTCCCCTCTATGGGCCAAATAGATCTGTTTGAAAATCCTTCGTATAAGATAGGAATGACTAAAACCATATAATTGTGTATAAATGATGAGTTTTGGGTAGGAATCCAGTAAATCCGGAGTAGGGAACAATTCCGCCTGGACAATTAAATTATTCAAAATTCGAATATTTGAATATTCCTGGTAAAGAGCAAATAGTCCTTATTTTTATTGAAGGTATATATATATATATATATATATATATATATATAGAATCAAATATTTACAAATGAACCTCAATCAAACAGTCAATGAAGGGTTTATATGAAGTTAAATGAACCAAACAAATCCTTCTATGTTTTTAAATGAATTAAGCAAAAATAACCGATATTTATTGGACAATCTTGTTTGTAGCAGATGCTTATAACAATTGTTTTTACGTTTTAAATACAGTCTGATGTGCACCATTGCATCTAAGGATTTTGTGTACTTAAAAACAGTTTATGTTTTCGCTTAATAATTATTAGTGTTAGATAAGAACACTTGAAACCATACAATTATTTAGTTTTGTTGGGATTCATGGTAAATAAAACCTTGTGGGTTATTTAGGTAACATTATTTTTAAATGATTCTGAGCTCCTTTTTTAGCACACGGTTAAATAGTTTCAAAACTAATGATTCTGTTTATTATTAATTATTTGTTTGCATAAAGTTAAATAGTTTCAAGTATTTCAATTTAACACAAATAATTACATTTAATATTAATCATTCGTTTACGCACAATTAATTGGTTTCTGATATTGCTATTTAACACTAATAATTATATTTAGTATTAATTATTTGTTTGCACACAGTTAAATGGTTTCAAGTATTGCTATTTAACACTAATAGTTATATTTAGTATTGATTATTTGTTTGCACACAGTTACATAGTTTCAGGTATTGCTATTTAACACTAATAATTATGTTTGATATTAATCATTTGATTGCACACATTTTGGATGGTTATTTGAGTGCAACTGGCACTTAGCCACCGCCTTCTAGCATTTTTAATATAAAATAAAATTGTGTACTCGTTTGCCACAAGAGCAATTTGAAAAATATAGATACCAGAACCAGACAAGACCAGCCGTGTGATCAGATCGGGGTTCTCCGACCACCCGTCAAGCCCAGTGAGAGCCCAAGTAGAGCATATAATATCTTGTCATGCTACCAGCACGGATATCCCTGACCCTCTCTCATCACTCCTCGCTGTCGTTCATTACTTCTGGCAGGTCTTCAGGTCTCCATCCCGTATCCTCACAGAGCTGTTGTATGTAGGTTCGAGCTGGACGCCCTGCTTTTGCTCAGCCATGTGAGGGGGTCCATAGGAGAACATCACTTACGAGCTCGTCCCTGATTCTCCAGCAGTGTCCTGTATGTCTGGTTCGTCTAACTTTGAAAGTTTTTGTGATGGGTGGTAGGTGGCCGTACAGATGCTGCCTTGTGGGAAAAAGAACATATTACAGTATACCAATTATTTGCATTAGATTGGAATATTTGATACCATTTAACTGTCCAAATTATTTGTAATAAGAATTGATTGAAGTTTTAATTGTTGATTAAAGATTATCATTAGTTATTATAACTGTGTGTAAACAAATGATCATAGACAAATAAAAAATCGTGATTTAAAAAAAAATATAATGATTGTAATCAAACCTTTAGAAATCAATCAAACTTCGGCATTAAATAACCCAGAAGGAGTTGATATACTTTAAAACAGATTAAGTTTTCCTCAGTCTGGTAAACAGGGCTTTAGGCTGCGCATCAATAACCACTGAATCACAGGTGGTTCTCAAGAAATAAGATGTTTCACTAATTCACTGTTTAGTTTTTTAATGGCATATCAACCTAGGTGGGTTATTTAATGCCAAAGCCATCTTTGTCGATGAAGAGTAGTGGTACTATTTAACCCAGGGCTGAGAAGATAAGAGGTTTCATACTTTTCCTTAGTGTACCATAGACAGATACGGATATGCGAAATGGACATAAAATGTTCATATATATATATATATATATACATAGAACATAGGAATCTCGAAATACGAAAAACACTTACGACTTCTTTGTTCAGGTACGAAACTTTTTATTACCTTTTGAGTTTAAAGGTTCTTCGACTTAAGGAGAGGGATACACACTCTTTCTATTCTGGTTTTTTCATCCCCCCCCCCCATCTCGTGCGACACCTGCCCAAGGCCTCCGAGAGCAAGCGAAGGTCAACCGTCTTCTCCCGAGGCAGGACTCAACTCAATTGACAAAGGCATAAAACGAAATCCCTCGGCCATTATATTACATTAGAATATTAGTCCCAAAGTGAACAAAATAGCGTGACTTAAGTTTGAACTCGCTTACTACGATGTCACAGCTCAGTACGTTAACCACTACGCTACAGCGACTCATCCCAAATATTGATTTGGTTGTTTGATGGCAGCACGACTTTCACGGGTTATGTAATGCCAAAGCCATCCTTATAGAAGAACAGAATAAGTATTATGGTCTTATTTAATCCATAGCTTCTTTCCGAAAGTGAACACTACAGTGCGACTGGAGATCGAATTCGTTTACTTCGATATCGGAGTCCAGCACGTTAACCACTACGTCACAGTGATCCCCCCAACGTTTAACTTTCGTTGTACTTCCTTCCGGATAAAAATAAAGAAAAAAAAACATTGTGGGTTGTATATTATACATTCAGCTGTGAATTTCAGGAGAAAAAAATTGTGAAACAGTATATATGAATTTCAATCAAGAGTTAAGAAAACGTCCTAAAACAATTCTAAGATCTCTCTATCATGTAAAAAGGCACATCTGGGAACTTTTGATATAATTTGATTTTAAAGACGCTGGATTCTGATATAATGCCAATAATTTGCAACCAATTATATAGTTTTAACTAACTAAGTAAAGTTGGCGACCGTAGTCGAGGGCTCCCTTTTCAATAGCTACTACACCGAAGTGTAGGGGAGGGCACTACTCTTTTCCCTGGATTGCTCCACTTTACCCTTGATGCGTACCTTATATTGCTTAACATTAAACAAGGAGGTATCAAGTACCATTTAAAATGTTTTTGGTATGACGTGACCTGGGATTGAAACCAGGTCTCCTGGGCCATTGGCGAACACTCTACCCACTAGACCAAATGAGCCGGTAACTTATAATAGTAATGATCCTTTGTAAACAATTAAAGCAACAAGTAACACTTCTTAATACAAATATTTTGCATACAGTTAAATGGTTTCTATGATTCCTATCTTAACTTTGATATAATTCTATTAAATAATAATCATTTCTTTGCACTGTAATATGGCTTCCCGTATTCACATTTAACAATAATAGTTTTCAAACAAATCTATTTTGATAATCCATGTTGATTCTTTTTATCTCTAAGTTATTCGTAGCATTCCTCTGTCCATTGATCTCTGCAAGACTGTTTTATTTCTCGTGATTAAGTTAATTTCCATGTTCGAAAATCATACGTTATAACTCGTTGTTTGGTAGTGTATTATGGCATATCAACCCTTGAAGATTATTCAATGCCAAACCATGTTTATATATATTGAATATATATGATTCGTAAACGAATAATTTGAAAGTAACATTTTTAAACGAGCCACAGATCTCAGTTGTTTACACAGTTTTAATAATTTCAAGTATTCCTATCTAATACTAATAATTCTATTGGCACACAGTTATATGGTTCCAAATATCGCTATGTAAAACTAATAATACAGTTTAACATCAGTCATTTGTTTGCACACAGCTAAATGGTTTCAAATATAGAAAATGATTGAATAGTTCTATTTAACTCATAGACGAAACTCCAACAGGTACTACCACTCCGTGTCAGAGTGGACCTGAGAGTAAGGGCAATGAAGTGGTAGTCCACATTCCCCTTACCTCCAGAACTGGAACCTCACGATCAGATGCAGTTTAGTGTTATACCCAAGACACTAAATAATTCACGTATTGCTATTTAGCACTAATAATTCAAGTCAATATTATTCATTTGTTTGCACACAATTAAACGGTTTAAAGTATTGCTATCTTACACTAATAATAAAATTTGACATTAATCATTTGTTAGCACACAGTTACATGGTTTTAACTAACTAATAATATTAATCTTTAGAAAACAATTATATATTCAAATCGCAATTTCTACTACAAATACTTTACAGCTATGATTGATTGATTTTTAAGGCATGTCAACTCGTCTTGAGTTATCCTCTGCCAAGAATCTAGGGAATTGCGTACGTTTATATTAACATTTTTGGAGCTGTTTCAAAGAATATTGCACAAGATAATATGATAGCAAGTATTTCTATCTAATACTACTAATTTTTAAACACATCTACTTGACCTATAGATGGGACCCTAACAGATATTACTGTTATACAGCCGGAATGAAGTCACCAGAACACTTGTCTATGAAAATGTAACTCTTCTGTAGAGAGAGAGAGAGAGAGAGAGAGGGAGAGAGAGACCGAGAGATGGTCTGCTATGATTGATGCCAAGTAGGACATATTCAAGTCAGTTAGGCACTGCTAGGGTTTATAACATATCTTCTTAACCCAAGTTGAGATACGTATTTCAGAACCTTTCTTCTTCGTGCTTTTCAACCCAGGGGCCGCTGGCGCCGAAGACGACGCGTCTTGTATACTCGGCTGATCGCTCCTCTCCAAATGACTGACTGCCTGTCTCCCTGGGTATTATATTATTTTTGTGGAGGTGCCCGTGGTGTAATGGTTATCGTTGTAGGAATTGGACACGACGATACGAGTTCAAATCCTGAACGAGACTGATTGCACTTCACATAGCACTAATACCCTTGGGAAAGGTATGAATCCAATTATTCTCCCTCCAGCTATGGGTAAATAGTAGGACAGATTAGGTTCTTCAGCCTTGGTGAGGCAACTAGTCTAGGAGAAGGAAAACTCTGAATTCAAACCTGTTAAACTCCGCTTAAAAATTGACCTTGTGTCATATCCTGCCTGAGCGGAAGGGTTGGTAGATATGATTATATTATTTTCTGAACGCCCACACATTTTCCTTCTCGCTCAATTCACGCGATTCGTTTGCGCTGTCCCTTTGCTTATCCTAAGACAGAGGTGCCATATCCTGTTTAAGAAATCGACAATAACCGGCGGTCAAAGGTCAATATGTAACCTTACCACTTCGAATCAGAGTGGACCAGGGAGTAATGACAATGATAGGGTGGCGCTGTATTACCTAAGAACTTCAGAGTTGAAGTATCAACACTGGATCTTTTCTTATACAAATAATGTCGACAGAATTTCATCTGGACTGCGGAACCGTAGAAAGCGAGTTCGTACTCCAGTCACGCTATTACGTTCACTTTCGGGCAAATACCCTTGGGAAAGGTATGAACCCTCTTATCCTCCCAGCTATGGGTTAAATAGTACCACAACTGTTAGGGGGTGTCCTCGTGATGTAATGGTTAAAGCGATGGACAGCGGAATCGTAGTAAGCGAGTTTGTACTCCAGTCGCGCTATTACGTTCACTTTCGGGCAAATACCCCAGGGAAAGGTATGAACCCCCTTATCCTCCCAGCTATGGGTTAAATAGTACCACAACTGTTAGGGGGGTGCCCACGTGGTGTAATGGTTAAAGCGATGGACTGCGGAATCGTAGTATGCGAGTTCGTACTCCAGTCGCGCTATTGCGTTCACTTTCAGGCAAATACCCTTAGGAAAGGTATGAACCCCCTTATCCTCCCAGCTATGGGTTAAATAGTACCACAACTGTTCTTCTCGAAGAATACCTTTGGCATTAAATAACCTACAAAGGATGATATATCATTAAACAAAGAAAAGAATTTCATCTTTAAGCTACTTAATACAAATAATTTCAATACAGTTAAAGGAATTCAATAATCTATATCTAACAAGAATAATGCGATCCAGTAGTAGTAATGGTTTTATGCATTCCGACTTAATACTTATAATTTTCAAACGAATCTGTTTGATCCATTGATTAGACTAGAATGTGTACTACCTCTTGGGATCAGAGTGGACTTGGACGTAATGACAAGGATGAGTATCCAACACTCTGTAGGACTCTGGAAACGAAGCCTCATCACTAGATACATTTTAGTCTTATACCCAGGACACCCATTTTGTGGGGGTATTTTCCGTCTGCAGAGGATACAGTCTGCATATTCTAAGGCCCGCCGACAAGACAGGATTTTGTTAGAGTTACTTATTAGAATGTTATATACACGATTACTTATGTTGGTAAATAAAATTAGATACGAATCTGGCCTGCTTGGAATGGGACGGACCTTAATTGACTGTTTGGTTGACTTTAACGGCATATCAACCCGTCTAGAGTTACTTTATACCTATAGGTCAGGGAATCGCATTCATTGTACTTCCATACTTACAAATGTTATGCAGTTGTTTCTGTAGAGGTTTTCGTTTTTGCACTCGGTCCTATCGAATATAAATAATCTTTAAACAGACCTATCTACAACTACTACGACTACAGGTCAGGGTGGATCTGAGAGTAATTACTATGAAGAGGTACTCCACATTCCCAAGATCTCCAGAACTGAAGCATCACCATCAGATGCCACTGGATGCAATTTAGTGCCATACCCAAGACATCCCATTTTTATGGATGGGATAGTACTTTGCAGGAGGTACAGTTAGAATGATCTAGAACTGGAGTCTGATCAGCTGATGCAGTTTAGTAACAGACCCAGGACACCTAATTTTTAGGGGTCTTATCCTTCTGTAAGGGATATAGTTAGCTCATTCTAAGCCTTGGTAACAGGGTGGAGTTTTGTTAGAGTGATTATTAGAATGTTCATGTACGACTACTTACATTTTATTTTGGTAAATAAAATTAGATACGAAGCGGGGCAAAGATAATCATGTTATTTCAATAAGTTTCAGACACCGGAGTTCGAGCCTGGGGTAAAACGTAGAATTTTGAATGTTTTTTTTAAAGGTCCACCTAACTTGAGCCACTGCCGTAACACAGTCTTCCTACTCGCTCCTATCTACTTATTCGACTCGCATTCGGCTTTGTGGCGTACTACATTAAGTCTCGGAAAATGTTGGGTATCAGATTTCAGGCCCCCTTCATTGCACGGGGGACGCACGACACGGAATGGTACAGATGGAACAGATGAGACGTGCAAATAACAACCTTCACAAGAATGCCCCCGAGTGTGACTGAAACTGATTAGCTTACAACATGCAAACATGTGGGACCTTATTTAATTATACAATAAAATTGGCCGCATACCATAAAAAATTTACAACAACACTCCAAAGTAGAAAAAAAAAAAACCAACAATAATAATAGCAAGGAATAAGCTAAATAAGGTACGTAACGGCTGGAAAGAAGATCTGACTTGACAGGTGACCAAAAATGCATAAAAGACAGATCAGTTACATACGAACGAAAGAGCTGACGACTTATACCCTGCGATGACACGGCCGCAGCTAGTGTAACCCTATCTAGCGGGATGTCCTTATATCTACATCTGCATCTAAGTAATGTCTCCATATTGACTGCATCAGTTTTTTTTATGTTGATTTATATTTTTATATTTTACATGCTTTTTCTTTCTTTTTTTAGCTTATGGCTATCGTAGTCTTTATTCATAGCAATAAAAAATAGAATAAAGTATATGTATATAAAGGATATCGTTAATGATTAGAGAGAGAGAGAGAGAGAGAGAGAGAGAGAGAGAGAGAGAGAAGATAACGTGCGATTTATATTGAAGAAAAAGCTGATTACTGATAACGGTGATGGCTGGGATAGGACAAAAGAAATGATTTGTGAATGAGAGGGGAAAATGTGTCCAACCTGGCTGGCCTGCTCACAGAGAGAGAGAGAGAGAGAGAGAGAGAGAGAGAGAGAGAGATGACAGGAAGAGACAAAAAGAGGAGCGAGAGGGAGAGAGAGGCAAAAAGACACAAAAAGAAGAGGAAAGAGAGGTGGGAAGAGAGAGAGAGAGAGAGAGAGAGAATGTAAACAAGTGAAAAGAAAAAATTGTCTTATTTAATAGTTTCCAACTGATATTAATTTTTCTTTTTATTCATCATTATTGTTGTTGTTGTTGTTATTATGCTGGTGCCTAAAGGCTGAATAAAATGTCGAAAAAGATATACCCTTGACATTGTTGTTGATTCGATGCCATAAAGTAGACGATTTGATGGCCATTGCAAAATGGCCGACAGGCTGTCTGGTTGGCAAATGGCAGTCAAAATGGAAAACAGAAAGACATTTGTGTGTGCTATTCCAAGATTTAACTCGAAACAAAACCAGACCCTTTACCAATCAATTTATTGATCTCACTCTTTTGTCTATCTATCTATCTATCTATCTATCTATCTCATTCTTTTCATGTCAATCTATCTGTCTCAGTCTTTTCATATCTATCTCTTTCTCTCACTATGTTCATATCTATCTATCTATCTATCTATCTATCTATCTATCTATCAGTTATTCATTAATGCGTGTTTGGCTATCAAGAATAGACAAGGAAGAATATATGAATTTAAAAAAAGATTTTTTGATTAACGAAAATAATGTCAACCAACACTTAAACGGCTACCGCCAACTTCATTTGAATAAGTGAAAAAAAATTTTAAAAATAAAAACATAGAAATAAATAGAAGACACTCTAAAATTTTGCTGTGAGCATTCTTTTTTTTTTTTTTTTTTCTTTTTTTTTTTCGCATATATGAAACGATGAGATTCTACAACTCATGAAAAGAAGGACATTTAAAATATACTTTATCATAAATTTACAGAACATTTATAGCAATTAAATTCTTATTTTTTATAAAAATTGTGGAAATAAATATAAAACAGTACTTTAAACAGCTCTGGTTTGCTTTCTTCGTTTAATGGCATATCAATCTTCATGGTTTATTTAAAATCAAAGCCATCTTTGTAGAAGAACTACAGTGATGCCATTTGACCTATAGCTCGGACAATAAGGTGGCTCATACCTTTCCCGAGATTATAAGTCCAAATGTGAACACAACAGCGCGACTGGAGTTCGAACTCGCGTGCTACGACGTCGCAGTCAACCAAGTTATCCACTACGCCATAAAGACTTCTCCAAAACAGCACAAGTAATTTCAGAAAAAAATTGGTATGTGCCGATAAGAGTTGGGAGTTGTTAACTGTCCATATCTATTGATCTACCTATAATCTCAGTTTGTCTATATCAATCGTATTTTCAAGTATATAAGATCCACACTAAAACAAATTATGTAAAGCGGGTGTCCTCGTGTTGTAATGGTTAAAGCGATGGCCTGCGGAATCGTAGTAAGCGAGTTCAAACTCAAGTCGTGCTATTAGGTTCACTTTCGGATAAATACCCTCGGGAAAGGTATGAACCCTCTTATCCTCCCAGCTATGGGTTAAATAGTACCACTACGGTTCTTCGAGAAGGATGGGTTTGGCATTAAATAACCTACAAATGTTGGTATGCCATTAAACAAAGAAACTAAACCAAATTATATAAATATTACACAGATTCCAATGAGCTGTTATGAGGATTAATTCTTAATGGACAGTTATGAATCTTGCTTCAGTAGCCGATAGTCGTCGTCTAAATACTCTTGTAAATAATGGGTCTTATATACCTATCTATTCCAACCTGTACATCTCTATCTTGATGTGCAACCATTGTGATTCCATTGTCGGACAGAGGTATTTCCTAACTCCCACCATAACAGCTAATCTCAACCGTTTCTCTTCCACTTTTCTATCTTCTTCAACTACGCTAGTTATTCATTGATCACCATTCCACCAACCTCTTGCATAACCTCTTATCTTCCCTCCTTGCCATGCATTTTGCCCGATTTAGCTGACATCCCATCAGGTCAGAATATGGCACTAAGCCCTTTTATAGTGGGGGCCACACACGAATTGAGACATGCACGACAGATGCAAAAATTCTTGACCCCATGGGCATTCCCCTAATGAGGCGCCTCAGACACCAGGCAACAGATTTAACCCTGCAAGCAGGCAAAGACCTGGAAGGGGTACGGCCTCCTGAGGCCAAGATGTCATAGTTTGCAAATACAACTACCCGGCACGAATGCCAGGAAGTCAGCCCAAAAGCGCGTCCTCCATCTCTTTTTTTTTATCATACACATATTTCACATGGATTTTGTCGTAGGAAAAGGACACTGCGATCCGGGTTCGAATCCTGGACGAATCCGTTTGGATTTCACATTGCACTAATGCCCTTGAAGAAAGATATGAATAAAACGATTCTCCCTCAGGCTATGAGTAAAATAGTAAGGAAATCTGAGATTTTTTAGCCTTGATATGGCAACCGGTCGAGAGGTAGGAAAACTCTGAATTCAAACCTTTTAAACTCCGCTAAAAATTGACCCTGTGTCGCATCTACACGCACTCATACATGTATATACAGGGTGATGGAAAAGTAACTCCCTATTCTAAAATTCTTATAATTAATTTCACAATAATTTTTACATGAAATAAGCTATAAATATTTTTAGGTAAGGAGTTAATTTTCAGTTACCCAGAATATCATCAACATGAAGACGTGCTGATAGGGAGAGGGAATCAGTGGACTACATGCTATCTGTTCCTATCTTCCTTCGCTCCAGGAAGGTTTCCCAAAATGCATCATATTTGTAAAAGCTTTTGTTGGTCGGCCAAAACTGGAGCATCGATGTGTAAGAGTTCATAGGAAAACGTCTCTAATGAAAAAGACATGGACTGCTATTGACAGGCTGGTGAACGTATGGAAATATGATCACTCGATTAAAATAAAACGGGATTTTTCAAGTTGTGGCCGTTTCAGTACAACTGTATGGTTTCACCACCTAAACTCTAGCGAAACGCTTTGTGAAAAAGTTAGGTGGGAACTACACAAGAATGCTAAGGGCTTTTTTAAAAACAAATCCTGGAAGCAGCACCCCACAAAACAGCAACTGAAGAGCTACTAACCTGCTATCTCACAAATCATCCAAGTCAAACGAACAAGACATGCTGAGCACAGCTGGATATATATATATATATAATAGCAGAAGCTAAAATGTAATTTATTAACAGGATTGCACAAAAAGCAATACATTGGAAAGATAGAATGTCCATTTTATTTTTAATTAAACAAATGCAGACAAAGGGTGAAATTTGTAGATTATAACGGGCTAATGCTTATAGAATAACAATTCCGTTCAGACGTCCACAATTTCAACAAAAATCCAAAATTTACCATCATGGGGAAAAAACCCTCAGAGAAACATGAAAATAAACAGATAAAACGTTTCCAAACACTGACTGAAAATGGCTTGAACAACAAACTAAAGCATCCTCAAAATACCACTTTGAAATAGAATGGACAGATACGAGTTACTACATAAACTTCTACATAAACAAATATCTAAATATCAAACAGTTACGGCTATTTTGAAACACATCTCGCTCCTGTTTAATCTTTCAAATGGAGAGTTCAGTGCCAGGTGTCTACGATAGCAAAGTTCATATTTGAAGACACTTTAACACCAAAAAATAATTTTCATTCAACGACATGCTACGTTAGCAGTTTATTTTCCATCTATTTTAAAAACTTTTCGTAAGAACAAACTTTCCTTCTTTTGATGACTTTAGGTAAAAAATAATTGGGAATAATCAAAAAGTTTGTCTTTTAATGTGATTTCACTAACAGCTAAGTAAAAAATAACAGTCAATTCACGCTGAAAGCATTGGTTTCCGTCAGATCACCGAAGTTAACTAACGATGAGCCGGTTCAATACTCACATGGGTTGCCACTCAGTAACAGTAGCTCTTGTTAATAACTTAAGGCCCGTGTGCCAATCTAAATAAAGCTTAAGGAAAAAAACAAGAAAAATAAAGGAAGAAGTTAAGGAACAATGAGCCAGCTCAGTACTTAAATAAGTGATCACTCACTAACAGTAGGTACTGGAAACAACCTGGAGCATGTGTGCCAGACTAAGCAAAACTGAATAAATTAAGAGAAAAAGAAAAGAAAAAAGTTAAGCCAAGATGAGCATGATCAGTACTTAAATAGATGACCTCTTAGAAACAGCATTAAGGCCTGTGTGTCAGTCTTAAAAAAAAACTTAGTAAATAACAAGAAAAGTTAAGCAATAATGAGCATACACAGTGATTGAATGGGTGAACACTTAGTATCTAAAAGTACTCGAAGTAGCCTAAAGCCTGTGCACCAGACAAAGCAAATAACAAAAAAAAAAAAAAAAGAAAAAAAAAAAAAAGAAAGTTAAGCAATGATAATCGTGCTCAGTCTTTAGATTGGTGACCACTTAGTAACAGTGAGTACGAAAAGCAAAACTTACTTAATAATAACAGCTTGGTAAAAAAATTAAAATCACAAAAACATTTTAAAGAGAAAAGAGGAAATAATATGTGTAATCATTATTTTCTTAGTCCGACTCATTAGACAAGTAGTAGAGTGTTCGCCAATGGTCTGAGAGACCGGGGTTCAATCCCAGGTCGAGTCATGCCAAAGACTTAAAAAATGGTACTTGATACCTCCTTACTTAACACTCAGTAATATAAGGTACGGATCAATGGTAAAGTGGAGCAATCCAGGGAAATGAGTAGCACCCTCCCCTACACCTCGGTGTAGTAGCTACTGAAAAGGGAGCCTTCGGGTCGCCCTCGATGACAGTTGCCAACTTACAACTATATTTTTTTTTACAATGAATCATATTGTTTTAAATTCATACTAGTATAAATATTGCTTTTCGATGTTTCACTAAAACATATCTTTGATTTTATAAAATTGAAAGCATCCTCGGTTCCTTGAGATTTTGAACTCTTTAAGCCCTTGTACCAAACTTGGCTTGATTCAAATAAATTAAGACACAATGACACAGATATTAGGAAAGAAAGGTGCAAACTGACAATGCAATTGGCCCTCAGTGGCCACTTTCCAACTTTTCAAACGTATGAATTACGATAAGGCGGTCGAGGGATCAAAGCAAATCTCTACCTCCATCTGGTAGATAATGTTTTCTCCTTTGCGCATCTCCCAGATCCCGAGGTCCATCTCGGGTCCCGACCCTTACCAACATCTTCCCTATGGGCTGCTACCATATGCTAAGAGAGAAGTTGATCGCCATATTGTTCAGTTATTAAATATTGGCTGTACCACGGGAAGAGACAAGTTTTATGTCATGGTGAACAAAAAGGAGGATGACCCCACCACGCAAATAAATAAATAAATAAATAAATAAAATAAAGATGAAACAAAACAACTATTTTAAAATGAGATTTTCGACAGGTTTTTGATGTCAGACGAAATCGTAAAAAGAAAAAAATCGAATTTGATATTCAACAACGATTAACAAATAAAAGTCTCCTTGTTACGTTATTTTCCTCATGATTTTCCCCATCTTTCTGAACTATTTTCCTTTTTTTAATCCCTCTTTCTTTCTTTCTTAATTTTTGTTCTGTTTCCCTCTTTCTCCTCTCTCATTTCTTTTTTTTTTTCATTCCTCCCTATTTCAAGCGAGAAAGAGAAGGAAAATATATTGCTCCTATCTCATTAAAAAAAAAAAAAAAAAAGAAAATTCCTTCTCTTGCTATTTCTTTCAATTTCCTTTTTCATATTTTTCTTCACCCCCCTCCACCTCTCTTTTCTTCTACTTCTTCTGAAGTGAGAAACTCGGGTAAAATATACCCCTCTTTCTTACTTACCCCCCCTTTTTTATTTCCCTTCTCCTTACTTTTTTTATTATTTTACTCCACTCTCTTTCTCTCTTAATTACATCTTTCTCACTTCTATCTCATACTTTTTTTATTTCACCTCTCTCTTATTCTTTCTTTTAATCTCTCTTCTTTTTTTCTATTCTCTCTTTAATTTTTTTTTTCATTCATTTACTCTCTCTCTCTCTCTTTCTCTCATATTCATTCTGATGATTTCCCTTTCTCTAATTCTTTCTTTTGATTTCCTTTTATCAGTCTTTCTTTTATTTCCTTACTTTCTTTTATTCTATTTTACTTCTCCCATTTAATGTTTGGTTTTTAAAAATCTCTCTCTCTCTAGTCAGAGAGAGAGAGAGATTTATATATATAGAGAGAATATATTCCTCTTTCTTATTTATCCTTTCTATTCCACTCCTCCTCCTCTCTTTTCTTCTTTTATTTTCTGTTCTTTCTTTTAATTTTCCTTTCTCTCTTATATTCTTTCTACTCTTTTATTTTTAAAAGACAAAGAGGAGTAAAATATACGCCTGTTCCTTCTTTTCATTTTAATCCTTCTTCTCTCTTTTTTATTATTATAATTTCCTCCTCTCTCATACTCTCTTAATCTCTTTTTCTCTCTTTTATTTTTATGTTACTGTCTCCCACAAACCCATTCTATCTTTAGTTTTCACTTATTCTTTCTTTTTATTTCTCTTCTCATTTTCTCTCTTTTAAAAAAAAATCTTTATTTCCCGCTCTCTTTTATTCTCTGTTTTACTTTCCCTCTCATTTTTCTTTTCTTTCTTTTTCTTATTCCTCACTGCCATCTCTTTTATTATTGTGGAGAACAACTACATCCAGGCAGGGTGGGGATAATTCTTCCCCTCTTACCCCAGGGTAAACATCTCACTTTGATTTCAGATGCTGAAAGAGCAAAATGGTCGTGTTTAAAAATCATGGGAAAATCGCAAGAGTGAAAGGGAAAGGGAATAAGTGTGTCTGTGTGTGCTTTTGATAAATCCTACTCGTGATATCACAGAACACATCAACGGCGAGTAAATAAATAACACGTTAGATAGATATAAAATTGATATAAATAATAGGGTTAGAAAGAACTAATCCGTTGATACGTTAGGTTTCCGTTGTAACAGTAGACCATGATGATACTGATACTTCTATTCAAGAATGAGTGAACAATTCTAATTATGATTTCAAGGTTGTCTGTTATATCAAGAATTTGTATCATTAAAAAAATCGGCGACAACGGATAATTTTTGCTTAGAAAGTTAACCACGAAAGGCAAAGGTTAATGAAATTCCAATTATTTGAATAATTGTAATGAACACGAAACAGCTGTAATGGATTATCAAATCAAAAAACACTGATCATATATATATATATATATATATATATATATAATTGGAAATTATTTACGGAATCACTTTTACGTGCCCCGTGATTGGTTGAAAAACAATCAATCGCTGGCAGCTATCAGCACATCTGCCGTACCACAACACGTGCGCGCGTTCTTCAAACTAACATCTCTTTTTCCATTTTGATGCCAACGATTTAACACGGAATCTTGACTGCTGACGAAACAGGCTAAAAGTCCATGCTGCACTACATACCAGGAAGGTTATCTCATGAGAGACTCTACGCACATGGGGACCCAAAATTCTTCTTCTTCAAGCCTTTGAATTTATACGGACCAGCCACCAAAACTTCATAGAACAGAAAGAACTGTTACCAAGCCAAATGCTATATTTAAGTCTGCAGAAAACACCTCTTTTTGCAATTATTCTTCTTTTCTTCTTTCTTTATCTCTTTCACTAAATGTAAACCCTTTTTCTCAACCAAATTGTTGTCTTGTTCCTTTTCTCTTGTCACGCCTTATGCTACAGTAAGCCTTATTTTTCCTTACACTGCAGTACTGATTTTGTCTTATTCTCATCAGGTAAAATCCCAACAATATATTTCTTAGTGAAATTGCATGTCAATCTTCGTGGGTTATCTAATGCCAAAGCTAGCCTTGTAGAATAATAGCAGTGGTGCTATTGAAAATGTAGCTGAGGGGGATAAAGGAGTCATATATATATATATATATATATATATATACGAGAGAAATATGTGTAAAGTTAGATAAATCGAATACTTAAAACCGGTTTAGAAGTGGGATATTTCGTTCTTTTATTGCATTTTTAATTTTTGAGAAACTTCATATAAATCAAAAATGAAATAAAAGAACGAAATATCCCACTTCTAAACCGGATTTAAGTATTCAAATTTCTACATATTTCTATCATCTTGTCAGATTAGCCATAATCTATCATTTATTTATATACATATAATATGTATTTTCGTAGAAACACGAAAGAGTCCTTTGAACTGACAAACGTCACTCAGATGGCGCTGCGAACAGGATCAAAACCAGGTGAATGAGAAAGTATTTTTTCATTGAGGCAGGTATATCTGTCACCTCTGATAAGCTTTACGCACAGACATTTATACGCGAGAATCTTATAAAAAAACAGCTTACCCATGATGAATTGTCCAATACTCCTAGAATTGGGTATCAAGACTATGGGTAAAATGCTTTGGCATGCTAACGATTGTCAAAGAACCTCCAGTCTCACCTCCATTTCTAGCCAACAAGGCAAAAACACCGACTGCAAAACTTCCCCAAAGCTCAGCTCCAGAAGTGGATCTTCATTATCAGATGGTTTAGTGTCCTATGTAGGCCACTCGGTGGGGTAAGGGTTTCACCGCTCTGCGGAGAAGCAGTTGGCGCATTCTACAGCCCCAGCCGACTGGGTTGCATTGCGATTAGACAGAAATGTGCAAATTACAATTATTTGATAGGAATAATATAACTGTGTGCTAACTATTTGAGTAACAAAGGAAATACTAGATGCCATATAACTAACAACAAATTATTTGGATGAGATAGGAATACTTAAAACCATATAACTGTGTGCAAATAAACCATTATCATTAAATAGGAATAGTTACTTGAAATCATATAATTGGGTATAAATTATTAGTATAAAAATAGTTACTTGAAACTATTATTGTTATTACTTACAAAATTACTGACTTTGGCATTAACTAACCCAACAAGAGTTGACATGACGTAAAATCAACCAACCAGAATTAAAACCGTGGATGAGAACGTGATATAGTAGCTGATAACGATCTCATAAGGGAATTCTCCAACCACGACGCAAGTAAACATCTCGATACACACTAAACTTCATAAAATATTCGACTAGTATCTTCATCTTTATTGTAACTATCATAACATTTCGGATTATGCGTTCTTTGGTCTAAAACTTTGACACACAAATAATAAAGATGAGGCAAACAATGTATGGAATAATGAAAACAGTTAACCTTTAAAAACAAACAAACTTCAGGCAGCGCTTCCGGATTGGTTGATTGACTGACTGATCTTAACGGCATGTCAACCTGTCAAGGGTTATATTCCTGTCTAGAGGGAATCGGGTTCATTGTACAATTGTATTTACATTTTTGTGTTGTTTAAAAAACTTTTTTTTTGGCACATGGTCGTATCAAATACGATAGATTTAACAAATTTATTTGACCCACAGACAGCTCCTTACCAGCTATGTATTTGCCCAACCCCTCCGCCATAAATAGGATGCGACATAAAGTCAATTTTGCTAGCAGTATTTAACAGGTAGGAATTAAGAGTTTTTCTTCTCCTAGACTAGTTGCCATATCAAGACTAAAGAGTCCAGTCTGCCCTACAATTTATCCATAGCTGGAAGGAGACTAGTTGGATTCATATCGTTCCCAGGGGTTTAAGTGCTGTGTGAAATGGAAACAGGCTTGTCTAGGATTTGAACTCAGGTCATCGTGCCCATTTCCAATGACGATAACCATTACACCACGAGCGCCTAACAGGTACTCAAAGTCAGATATGACCTTGGAGAAATGGCAATGAACGAGTACTCCACACTTCCGAGAACTCCAGAAGTGGAGCCTCGCCATCAGATGAAATTTAGCGTCTTACCCAGGACGCACTTCCGTATTAATCTAGTATATCAATTTATATCCGAAGAAGGTTAGATGATTCATAAACCAGCAGTGAAACATTTCAAGAAAGCTGTATTCCACTCTCAACCCAGCAGATGGCAGAGCTGAGGCAATCTCCAGCCGTTAAAAATCCCAACTCTTGAAACGCTGCAAAGAAAATGTGTAACTATCGTCTGCTTGATGTCTTGTTAATGTTTTTTTTAAATTTTTTAAATGTTTGTGACTCATTTATGTCTCAGTCCTTTATAAAATCTAATCGTGTTTTGTTTTTTTTTTGTTTTTTCTTTTTTCGTATCAGTATGGTGGAGTGGGTCGTAGCAAAGAAACAAGAGACAGAAATCCTGAAAACAAATTCCTAAGTTTTATTAAAGAAAACAAGGCAAACATAGAAGAAAAAAATAATAATTTGCAATTATCGGCTTCTGTAGCAGTTATTGGGTTACCTAGGCAAGTAAATTGAGACAGTCTCGTAAAGAATAAAGGTATTCATCAAAACGAGGCTCTTCGTTTTTAGATAACCCTTTCATCAAATACCCAATTAAAGTAATCAGTTTTGTTTTTTTAAATAATAAGCAACAAATATAATCGACTCGATCTTTTCTTTTTAAAGGTTCATTTTTTAACACATACATTAAAAATATTTAGTTTGTTTCTTCTTTTCTTTACTTATTTATTATTATTATTATTATTATTATTGCAACAACAACAAGAACGACGAATGGTTTTAGAGGCTTTCTCACAAATAAATAACCTCGGACCTGCCATACGCCATTTATGCACTGTTCAATAAGTTACATAATTATTCGGAGAAAAATGAATAAATAGATAAATTAATAAATTTAAAAAGACAAAAAAGTGTTGATGGAAATGTTAAACCTTGGTGGGAGGGGGAGAAACGATATATTGATCCTGATATATGACATTAGGGTATCAATTTTGCATTCTTAGTGAGAAAAGAGGTTAACAAGCCCTCAGAGAGTTGTAGAAGAAGAAGAAAGCAAAGAAGAGGCGTTAAGGTTGGTGGGAGAGGGATTTCGATTCTTTAAAATTCATTTTGTAATAATAATTAAGTCCGTGGTTGTGTTCCAGAGCACACATAAACTTATGTAATTCGTGTGATTTGGAAAAAAAATCTTTTTTAAACAAACAAAGAACAACTACACTTTTCGAATATTCATCGGTTTTCTTATAATCTTTCGAATTTACTTCCATGGATTTTCTTCGTAATGGATATTCATGAGATGTTGAATTTACGCATGCGTAAAAATATCGTATGTAAATTATATAAGTTTTGTACACTATATATAACGTAGCCACAAACACATACATACCTATATTCAAATTGAAGGGGCACCTAGGATGATGTAATCGTTAGCAAGCTAGATCAGCAAACCTTCATGAGTGAGTTCATGTCTCATTGGGTACCCCATTCACTCGGCCTTGGGCCACATCTAAGCAAAAAGTTCAGTGAATTACCATATTTTAATTGATACGGTACAAATGTGTGTGTACGTGAGTATATATATATATATATATACAGAGAAAGAGAGAGAAAGGAATTTAACAGGCAAAATGGCTTCCTTCAAATCGAAAAATGAATTGATAAAAAAAAGTCCTCTTATTTACTCGTGGATTAGTTTCAACCGTTATCTTGTGGGATACAAGATTGAGTGAATTGCTTGTGGAACAAGTAAAACATTCTGTTAAAAGTTACCGATTTATAAATATTACAACTTGCGTATATATATGTGTGTGTGTGCATTGCGTGCGTATATATATATATACACTATCCCGCTTTGGTTTTACCAGGGACAGTGTAATATAATAGCCGAGGGATTTCGGTTTATGCCTTTGGGTTTAGTTAGGCTGAGAACTTATCGGCTCGGTGCATGGGTTACTTAGGTGCAACATTAAAACAGGTGTTCACTCGCGCACGCGCAGAGCAGACGTGTCACTCAGAGATGTCACAATAGCCCGAGATGGGAAACGGGGGCTAGAGAGTGCGAATGACGTCACGCACCGGAAGCGCGCGGAGGATTTGGGGAGATTTTGAAAAAGTCAGTGAGTTGAGATGAGACCTGCCTCGGGGGAAGACAGTTGGTTTTCGCTTGCTCGCGGAGACTTTTGTGGCGGGTGCCACACGAGATGGGGGCGGGGTGCAGATGAAAAAGCCATTATAGAAAGATTGTGCCTCTCTCTCCTTATGTCGAAGAACCTTTAAACTCAAAGGTAATAAAATAAGTTTCGTACCTGAACAAAGAAGTCGTAAGTGTTTTTCGTGTTTCAAGATCCTATGTTCTATGTTATATATATATATATATATATATATATGAACATTATATGTCCATTTCGCGTATCCGTATATGGGTATGGTACAATAGGAGCTCCTCACCTTTAACATCGTACGCCCAGCAAAGCTGGTTCACTTGTGTCTCTTCTGCCTTTAAAATCATTTACAATTGCTCAGCGAGTTGAAAAGGCAAACTCACATTGCTTCAGTGGACCACTTGTCAAACAAATAAGTTTATTTGGATCCAGCTCTTCTTAAAATCCTTACTGACCGTTGAAATATTAGGGAATTAAAAACAGATTTTATGTTTGTTCAATTACTTATGACTACTATTCACTTGAGCTTTTATAAGCATTATCCTGTACATCAGCTGCTTGAACTGTTAACGTTTAGAACAGCTTTGATGAATTCAATGATTTTAACGGCATGTCAACTCGTCGAGGTTTATTTTATGCTTAGAGGTTAGAGAATCTCGTTCACTGTACGTTCATATTTACATTTTTGTGTAGTTGTTTAAGGGTTTTATTTGTTTTGTTTTGCACATGATCCTATCAGATTAAAGTAATTTAAACACAGATCTACTTGACCCATAGATGGGACATTAACGCTCCGGTCAGAGTGGACCTGGGAGTAATGCCAATGAAGGGGTTCTCCCTAGTACCAAAACCTCCAAAACTGGAGTCTTATCAGCAGATTCAATTTAGAGTCATACTCAGGACACCTCCTCTGGGTGGTCTTACCCTTCAGCAGTGGGATGCAGTCAGCATATTCTAAACCCCATTGACAGCTTTGAGATTCATAGAAAATTAGTTTCAGACTCAATCACTTATTCTGTTTGTATGTTTCAAACACACATTTTAATAGATGTGTTTGGTTTGTTTTTATGGCATATCAACCATTGTAGATTATTTAATGCCAAATCCATTTTATACATATAAACAGTTCTATTTCAAACAATTTAGTTTAGCATAAGTACACAGTTTAAATGTCAAAAAGATTTCTTTTTCAAGCTATTGAGTTTAGCCAACAAAGTTAAATGGTTCCAAATATTGCTATGTATCACTAACAATTTCAATTAAACATCAGTCATTTATTTACACACAGTTGAATGAAAAAAAAAACGTAAATTTAAAACAATTCAGTTTAGCATAAGCATACAGTTTAGGTCTACTTGACCCATAGATAGGACCCTTATCAGGTGCTACCACTCCGGGCCAGAGTAAACCTGGGAGCAATGGCCATAAAGGGGTACTCAGCATTCCACAAAGCTCCAGCATCACTGGAACCTCACCGTCAGATTGTTTAGTGTTATAAGCAGGACATTCGTTGGTGGAGGGAGAGTCTTACCCCTCTGCAGAGAAGCAATCTGTGAATTCTGCAGCCCCAGGTGACTGAGCCATTTAATAGTTGTGTATAAAAGTGTACGACAAAAAAAAAATTTCATTAGTCTACAGTTAATTTAAAAAAAAGGACTAGGAACTGTTGCACACCTAATATTAATTAAAAATATCTTCATGACTAGCGACGAAGCTGACAAAAATGTTTCGCGTTTTTAAGCGTGCGTTTTTTATGCGAAAACAAAACGAACTGAAAAAAAAAAGCCCAGTATCGTACAAGAAACTGAGACCTCTCAAAATGTGATCTTGTGCCAACATTAGCTTCGTCTTGCAAATATCCAAATTCGTGCTACAAAAGTTGCATCAGGATATCTAAGTATTTGTCGAGTAAGCATATTTAAGAGACCTTTTTTTTTAATCTGTAAATTCTGAAGAGCCTCGCGGTTTTGACTGTGCCAGTGATCTATCGCAAGTCAGACTACAAATAAATATATTCTAACATATAAGATTATATGATCGTGTGTGTGTGTGTGTGTGTGTGTGTGTGTGTGTGTGTGCTTTTCATTATTATAATCTAATATATATCTGTTAATTTCTACAGCATACTTCCGTTTTATATGTTTACGTGCCTATATATTTATATGATGAATGTTGTAGAGGTATACATATTGTATACGGGCATAAAATTGTTTGCTAATTGTCTTTGGCGAATCGATTATTTATTACTTGCCATTTTTTTTTTACCTCTTTGTTTTGAATGTTGACCCATCGGCGAAGAAAACGTTGATTTAATTAAGACGAAAGTTGTGCGGGTGAGGGGTAAGGGGTAGTGGAGAAGGTTGCTTTTTCCAGCGAATTTGTTAGGTAGTTTTTCGGGCACGTTGTTATTTTATGTGACAAATGCAAGCACATTCTCGGCGAAATCAAGAATTTATCATACACGCACAAATTTCATTATTTTTATACATACATACATACAGAGAGAGAGAGAGAGAGAGAGAGAGAGAGAGAGAGAGAGAGAGAGAGAGAGAGAGAGAGAGATGCTTGTGCATTCGGTTACTTTTGCACATACTCGCAACTTCATATATTCGTATGACAAACAGACGCTTGTGTACTCGCTTACTTTCACTGCCCCTCATTATTTCAAATATTTGAATACACAGAGAGAGAGAGAGAGAGACAGACAGACAGACAGAGACAGAGACAGATCGACGCTAGTGTATTTGCTTACTTTTACACATACGCACAATTTGATAAAGAGACAGAGAGAGATAGATGATTGTGTACTAACTTACTATTTCAAATATTTAAAGAGAGAGTGAGAGATGCTAATGTATTAGCTTCCTTTTACACATACTTACAATTTCGTATATTCGAATATATAGAGAGAGAGACTAGTGTAGTTGCTATATTTTGAACGTATATATATATATAGAGAGAGAGAGTGAGAGTGAGGGGGCAGACAGAAATGTTGATGAACTTGCTTACTTTTCGTAATTTACTAAGTTTTTTGCTAAAATGTGGTACAAGGCTGTATGAATGGAGCACCCAATGAGGCTAGAACTCACTCGTGAAGATTTGCTAGTCTATTTTCTTAACCATTATACCACTCAACATACTCACAATTTTACACACTCACACATACATATATATATATATATATATATATATATAGAGAGAGAGAGAGAGAGAGAGAGAGATGACGTTTATTTGCTCACCTTAAGAAACATGGACACTTACGTATATCCATAGTACAGGAAAATGTATACGAATACGCACGCGTACACAATTGCATACATATCTGAAATAAATCTTTTAAGTTTGTCATTTTATCAACACTATCCAATAAAAAAAAAGTCGAGCAGTTTTAAAGAAATTTTAATCATTAACAAATTTCATTACCACTAAACTCGTTAACCATTACATAATATTAAGACAATACTGAATATATATATATATATATATATATATATATATATATATATATATATATATATATAAAATTTCTAAGTCAATACTTTGTTGGTAACTATATTTTTAAACGAGTTCACCGTGTTCATTTGTTTGCACACAGTTAAGTGGTTTCAAGGATTACTATCTAACACCAAGTTAACAAGAAATGATTTAGAAAGTAAGTAAAATAAGACTAGTTGAAATTGTCGAGGAAATTTCGATGTATTAGAATTTATCAAATATATAAGAGTAATAAACAATAGGTAAAAGAAGCATATTGATGGCGTGTAATACGATACGTTTGTTCGAAAAAAGAAAAGAAAGAAATTTGAATGAATAGATAACACGTAAGATTCGAACCTTGGTGTCCAGAGTGTAGAGGACCCTTGGAGTTTAAAGACGAGCATATGGATATAAAATTAACTTAACTTAGAGAGTGGAAACTTGCTACTTGATCTTTGCAATGGCTAAATACTGAGTATTACACACACACACACACACACACACACACACACACACACACACACGAGAGAGAGAGAGAGCAATCTTTATTTATTTATAATTATAGCATATAGCCAAATACTGACGAGTGTTATATGTCGGTCTCTCAACACCATCTGGTGCAACAAAGCATTGATGATTTTTTTAAAAACAAAAATATGACAAAAATTTTAAATAAAACAAAAATTAGCTATTAAAGTTTCACAGAATTTGTTCTTGATTAATTTATTATGATGTCTGATTTAAATGGCCTAAACGTGTTTTTTTTTTTTCAAACAATTTTGCTAAGGTAACTTTCCGTTTAATTTATAAGGCTAAGTGAAAGTATAATTCAATACAAGATGAGAACAATGAATTAGAAGTTTCCACTTGAGTTTAAAGTTTTGGGGTCCTGTCGGTGAGGCTAAGAATACGTCGATAGTATCTCCTGCGGGAAAATAAGACTCCTCCGAAAACGGGTGCTTTGGGTATAACACTAAAATACATCTGGTGGTGAATCTTCAGGAATCTGGGGTATCCATTCATTGACATTACTCTCAGGTTCACTCTGACCCGTAGTGAAAACATTTATGAGGGTCCCATCTATGGGTCAAATAAATCTCTTCAGAAATTATTAGTATTAGATCTGAATACTTGAAACTATATAACTGTATGCAAACAAATAGTTATTAAATAGAATAGATTGGTTGGTTGCGTTTTGCAGCATATCAACCCTTGTAGGTTATTTAATACCAAATTCTGTTTAGATATATATATATATATATATATATATATGACTTGTAAACGAATAGTTTGTAGATAACATTTTTAAACGAGTGAGAGCTCCTTTGTTTACACACAGTTTAAGGGTTTCAAGTATTGCTATCTAATACTAGTAATTATATTCAACATAATTCCTTGGTTTGTACACAGTTAAATTGTTCCAGGAATTGCTATATAATATTGAGAAAACAATTTAACATCAGTCATTTGATCGCGCATAATTAAATGGTTCCAGGTATAGAGAACGGTTAAATATTTCTATTTGACCCATAGATGGGACCCTCACAGGTACTACCATTCCGGGTCAGATTAGGTTAGGTTATTTGATTTAATGGCATATCAACCCCTGTTGATTATTTAATGCCAAATCCTCCTTATAAATATATGATTTTTAAGTAAATATTTTGTAGGTAACATTTTTTTTTAAACGAGACAGTCGGTTGGTTTCGTTTTATAGCATATCAACCATTGTAGGTTATTTAAGGCCAATTACAGGTCATAAATATAATTTTTAAGGGGACAGTTTGTACACAGTCAAATGGTCAGCGCCCTCCCCTCCACCTCGGTGTAGTAGCTATTGAAAAGGGAGCTTTTGGGTCACCCTCGATTAAGGTCGCCAAATTTACTAAAGGGTTTTAGGTTGAGTAAACGATTAAACAGTTCTATTTAACCTATAGATAGGACCCTAACAAGTACTACCATTTCAGCTCAGAGTGAACCTGGGAGTAATAGCAACGAAGAGGTACTCCACATTCCCCAAAGCTCCAGGATTGGAACCTAACTACCAAATGGTTTAGTGTCATATCTAGAACACTCGTTGTGGGAGCTCTTGTCACTCTGTAGTAATGCAGTTGGTGTATTTTACAGCGCAAGCCGACTGGGCTGTAAATAGAATAGTTACTTACCATATAGTCGAGGGCGACCGGAAAGCTCCCTTTTCAATAGCTACTACACCAAGGTGTAGAGGAGGGCGTTTCTCCTTTCCCAAGACTGCTCTAATTTACCCTTGATACGTACCTTATATTGCTGAGTGTTAAACAAGGAGGATCAAGTACCATTTTTAAGTCTTTGGTATGACGCGACCGAGGATTGAACCCCAGTCTCCCGGTCCATTGGCGAACAACACTCTACCCTCTAGGCCAATGATCCGGTAAAAACATATAATTGTGTATAAATTATCAGGATTAAATAAGAATACTTGAAATGATACAGCAGTGTGGAAAATATCTGTATTAGATAAGAATACTTTATATCAAAGCTGTGGGCAAACAACTTTCGTCATTAAATAACTGATAAGGTGTTTATATACCATTAAACAAACCAAATATAAACGGTTATGATTATAAACAGACATTTACAAATGAATCAAATCTTGAAATTACATTACCCATAAGGAGTTGATATGCCGTTAAACAAAGCAAAGTTTTGTGGCACACTCTAAAGAAAGCAGGGATGGGAGAGGGATAAATGGAGCCCAAACAATATTTACTTCTCGTTTGTAATAATCTTTTCGGTATAACCATAAAGTATTTTTGCCATCAGGTAGAAATCTAAAATTTAAAAAAAAAAAAATCATTTTACGATAAATATTTGTGAAATGAAGCAATATTTTTTTTTTTGCCTTTCGCCCAAAATTTATATTAACTTATTTTGGATAAATTTTTTATTTTATTTTACATTTCCTAATTTTTTTAATCTTTTTCAATTTTTTATTTTCGTTGTTGTGAGAACAAATTAAATGCGATAACAAGTTTAATTGTTTCACAGTTTTTGGAAATTGCAAGGTCATTTCAACTGTGGATATCTACAAAAATAGTTTTTTTTAAAATTTATTTATTAAATTTATTCATTTTAATATATTCTTAACGCATCTGGACTTGGAATCGTACGCCTGGAGGTTGTACATCTCACAGCTTAGCGAACTAGAACAAACAACAACAAAGGAGAAGGAAACAAAAAAATATCATATTTTGACCTAGCACTACTGTCTTATCTTCAACATTATTAAATATAAAAGAATATGAATTAATCTACAAATTCAGAAAGACCAGCTGAGTCAACAGAAAACATTTCTTCAGGGAAAAGGAATATTTTGTAGAAAAGAAAAAAAAAGAAGTTTAATTGTTGGGAGAGAGAGAGAGAATAAATTCAAAGAGACATACATTTTCCCGGAATTGTACTCGCCTCCACATTAAAACACCTACTAATCGGCCTCATAATTTTGAGTGAGATACTCTATCGTAATTATTAGACGACGTCTGTACAGAAATTATCCACTCATTTAATATAAAAAAACGCTAACGTGAGTAATCAGGGCATAAGCACTCTAGTTCTAAACTAAATGCTCTTCTTGGAACCTCACACACTTATCTCAGTATCTCTACCATTTTCCAAACGACTCTGCAAAATCTTCGTTCGGGATTGCCATCAGCTACTTATTCTAGTTCTCTTTAACCTCGTCCACTTATTATACTATGTCTGTCCGGAAATGACCCACCCATTCAAAATCAACAAAAACAAAACAAAAAAACATTTCAATTTTAGCAATTTGGTCAATGGCACCCAATTTCCCATCTAAATATTCTTCTTGGAATCTCACACACTTATTCCAACATCTCTTCCTTTTTGGAAGGATTCCACGTGGTGTAGAGGCTAATGTGCCAGACTGCAACATCGTAGTAAGCGTGTTCGAACTCCAGTTGTGCTATTACTAATACCCTTACGTTTAGGTTTCTTTGATTAATATATAATACCAACCTTCGTGGATTATTTAATTCGAGAAGAATAGTTGTGATTCTATTTAATCCATAGCTGGGAGGATGAGGGGGTTCATACCTTTCCCAAGGGTATTTGTCCGAAAGTGAACATAGCAGAGTTCGAACTCGCTTACCACGATTCCGCAGTCCAGCACTTTAACCATTACACCACGAGGACACCACCTAATACCCTTCGGAAAGGTATGACTACTCACATTACTCTATGAGTAATGTGAGTAGTACCACCGCTGTTCATCTATAGGGATGGATTTGGCACTAAATAACCCACAAAGAAACCAAACCAATCTTCCGTTTTTCATAAGAAATTAAGTCGTTTTTCTGGATAGCCATCAGCTGCCTATTATCGTTCTCTTTAATCTTGTCCTCAGTCTGAAATCTTATTACATGACTTCTGTCCGGAAATGTTAATATTAATGAATTTAATATAAAAAAAAAAACAGCATTACGAATATTGACTTCAATACTGAACACTAAAATCATATGATTACGGTTATCTATGCAGGGTACTGATTTTTTGAACTGGACTCGTTTGAAAAACTTGGTACTTATTCGTTTCTGTTAAGAATGCAAAGAATGTTCACAAAAATGTATGACGTCTCATTGTTTTGCACATTATTCACATTCAAAGAAACAGACTTAAAAAATACTGCCTTCATTCTAAGTTTAATTTAACAGATCCAAACCCAACTCTAACCCTGAAAATAGGTCTCCATATTGCATACAACACTGTATAATGTCATAGTTTGTTGCGTACATTTCCCTGCATTCCTGAAAAAACACTTATTCTTAACAAGTACCCAAACCTCGCTTCCTCACAATCAGGGGAAAAAGAAATGATTTAAGCAGAATAAAATTCTTAGAAAAGTCTTACAAATTGCTAAATAAAAAAAGGAAGAAAGTTTTCTTAAATCATTTTACTGGAGCAAAAATCTGCATACAAAGAACGAACACAAAACAAAAACGAAATCTTATAGGAAAAAAAGAAAGATCTTCTCAATAAATAAATAAATTCGACTAAAAAGATTTTAAGAAAGATTATCTATTTATTGTAAGATTCCTAACAATTTCCTGAATTAAATTCAACTAAAATAAGGGATTTAAATAAATAAGGCGAAAAAAATAAAAATAAAAAAGAAAGAAAAAAGAAAAATGTAAAAAAAAAAGAAAAACGTTAGAAGAAACACTGTGCTACAAACAAAACAACAAAAATGCTATGCGATAAAGACTGATTTTTTTTTCATGAAATTGCACTAAACTTTCCTTCTTTTTTTAAATGTAGAGAAGACAGAAAATACACGAATCAATCCTCACATTTTAAGAACGAGAAGTCAGATTCTTCACTTGTTCACATCATGAAATTTAAAAATTACTTGAAAATAAGAAAAAAAAAGTAATATCATTATCAAGAATAAGAAAAAAGCTTGAATTTGTAAATCCTAATACCAGTCTACGTTTAAGATCAAAGGTTATTTACAGCCACCACTAGATGGAGCAACGTCCTCTAGTTTAGCATTTACTTACAACCTACGAACAAAGCTTCGGGGTCTCCTAAAAAGCAACAATGAGAAAGCTTGTCCACCAAATCATTTAATCTAGTTTCTTTCTTACAAAAGACCAACGATCATATCCAAAATTAAACAGAATTATTGACAGGTAATCAAGCCATATGGAAATCTGATCTCTCTGATAAAATAAGACGTGAACTATGTTGCCGTGTCAGTACTAATGTATGGTTGCACCATTTGGCTCTAACGAAAAGCCTGCTAGAAAAGACAGATGGGAACTACACAAGAATGCTGCGTCCTGTTTTGAACAAACTCTGGAAGTAATCTTCTATAAAACAGCAATTGGGCGGCCACTAACCTCCCAACTCACAAACTATTCAAGTAAAACGAGCAAGATATGATGGACACTGTAGGGTAAGTAAAGGCGAACTCGTAAGCAACGATCAATGGACTTCTATAAATGGACAGACCAGTGTTGGCCGACCAGTCATCAACACTGTATGGACACTTACCTCCAATTTCTAAAACCATACGAGCAAGACATAATGAACACTGCTGGTGACTAAAAAATCGAAACAGACTAAGCTAATCTTAAGAAAAATATGCAGACATTCTTATCTCTGATTGATTGCTAACCTTTTAAACAATTGTTTGAATAGCGAGTTCAACGCTTCTTGTGTGCCCCAATACTATGTCCACCGGTCAAAATTTAATACCTTACCGACTGGGTAAGTGGGTGTATAATCAATCTCCACAACTAGGCTGAAAATTTTACTCTGTATCCTTTGCAAGACAACATTACAAACAATATGATTTTTAAAATTATGAACAATATAATGAGTTTCATTGAAGACGGACACAGCAGATCTCTCTTAGTAGGCGCGCTTAGCATAGTGGTCATCGTCGTAGAAAATGAAATCGACTAGCCGAGTTCAATTTCTGGACGAAGGTGTTTACATTTCATTTCATGCTAATGCCTTTGAGAAAGGTATCAATCCCTTCGTTATCCACCCAGCGATGGATAAGTAATAGATAAGACTTGGTTCTTTAGCTTTGGTTAGGCAACCAGTCTAGGAGAAGGAAAACTCTGAATTTAAGCTAGCTATACTCTGGTTAAAATTGACCTCGTGACGCATTGTTAATGACGACTTCAATAACGAACGAATTTTTAAAAATATAAATCTCTCACGCTTTATTTTCGAAAAGGTGAGTGGAGACAAGGACGGACTGCTATATTGACCCAAGTTCTTCTTTAGACCATAGCAGCACTTCTTTCGCATCTTGGCTTGGGTTGCTCAACCGGGGGTCAGTAATGGCCCAAAGCCCTCAGTCTGCAAGCTGGTTCTCACTTCGGCATCCTGTTTCCAACTGACTCGAACCGCCCAGGCAACTGGTTATATTATTTTCTAACACCCATCTGCTTCTGCTGTTCTTCCGCTTATTTACACAGGTGCATCTCTGGACTGACGGCTCGGTCGAGGGTCAATATATAACAGCATCCTGCTCGCAGTAGAGGGGTTGGGTGAATACATACACCTCGAGGATTTGAAGCGGAATAGCTTACTTGTTTACATGTTCAGAGGAACACAGTGAGAAATGTTAAAAATGTTCAAAAGAGAAGCGGAGAAGGAAAGAAAAAAGTAGAGAGGCAAAGAAAAAAAAAAAAAGAAAAAAAAGGAGTGAAGAACGGAATAAAAAAAAAAGAGAAGAAAAAGAAGGAGATGCAGAAGATGGAAAAATAGATGAATGAAGTAAAGTAGGAAGAGAAGAGGTAGGAGAAGGAGGAGATGGAGATCAATGGAAAAAAAAACAAAGTAAAGAAGAGGAAGAAGAAAAAAGGCGAAAAGAAGTCAAAGGTGGAGAGAAGAAAGAAGTGGAAGATGAGAGGAGGAGGGTGGAAAGGAGATAAGTAGAAAGAAAAGACAAGTGAAAGTGAAAGTTGAGAGGAAGGAGAAGAGAATGCGAAAGAAAATGAAAAGATGAGGAAGAAATAAATTCATAGTAATGGTAGTAAGATTAAAAGTTTTAAGAGGGGTTGGTGAAAGAAACTAAGAAAAAACCAAAAGGATATTTGATCGCGATTATTACATTGAGTCTTTACGTTTTCCAGTTTTTGGTTATTTCGCACATGGGCATTCTTGAACAAATGATTAAGATAATTAAGAAAACAAACTAAAATGACAGTGAAAATGCGTAAAGTTATTAAGGATTCAAAATGTCTTATTCCATGATTTACATCGGACAAATGATGGTGTTCTGTAAATCAAGAACGGACGACAACGATCAAAAGAATAGGGAATTATTTCTGTATTGTTAAAATGATAGCAAACTATTACACATAGACACACACATACACTATATATATATATATATATATATATATATATATATATATATATATACAAAATATCGCTGAATAGAAAAGAAATTTGACAAGAAAACCCATTTGTAGGAGTGTTTATATATTTATAATAGCGTTTTACCTTGTACGTGCTTCATCAGATAATTATTGTAAAAAACTATTACAACTGTCTATGACGTTTCCTTCTTCATTTTTAATGTTTTAAAATGATCGGCATTCCTAATTACGTAGCCATGAAAATCTCGTAGGCAATTGTATTATTCTCCGATATTTAACAAACAAACAAAAAAATTTAAATTCAATTATCAAAACATAATATGCAGTAAAACATAATAATAAATATATAAACATCCCATTAAATTAATTTTCACGTCTTATTTCCTAATTTATATATGATAAAAGATTATTGACTATTCTCTAACGAATTAGGAATTATTTTTGTATTTATTGTCAAAATGACAGTAAAGTATTCCTCATACACACCTAGTGCTATAAACCTGCAGGTCATTATGATATAAGCGATATATCATTATTTGTTATGCACTTAGACTCGTGTCTTTTATCTTATAATTAAAAAGTTTCGGCTGTTGTACTCAAAGCCTTTCTTCAGGTGCTTGTCATAGTCTGAAACCTAACTGAATTCTTTATTTAGGATTTTTTCTTTGTTAATTCGTCCTTTAGATGTCGATTGTCTTTTCCACTTAACCGGGTATAATACTTATCAAGCATTCACTGATCCAGGAATTGAACAAATGACCACCAGATTACAAAATATTCAAACGGCACATCAACCAGTTTAGAGCTAATTTATCCTGAAGGAATCGCGTAGATTTACGTTTATATTTACATTCCTTGTGCAGATTCTTCAGAGCTTTTTGCACACTGTTAAATGATATCAAGTGTTGCTATCGCAAACAGATCTATTTGACCCCAAAACGGGACTCTAACAGGTACAGCCACTTCGAGATTAAGGGCAATGGAGGAGTAATCCCTAGATCTCCAGAACTGGAGCCTCACCATTAGATGCAATTTAGTGCTATACCAAGAACATGACTTTTGGAAGTGATTTTACCTCTTTGCAACAGATACAATCCACGTATTCTCAGTCCTTAAGACAGAGTAGAAAAATGTATTAAGTTACATTGTATTTTATATATATATATATATATATATATATATGAGAGAGAGAGAGAGAGAGAGAGAGAGAGAGAGAGAGAGAGAGTGTGTGTGTGTGTGTGTGTGTTTACACTTTTCGCGTTTATTCCACTGATTCTAGACAGAAGTGCCGATCAATAAGTAAATGATTGTCATTTTTGACAGACACTATGCTGCCTATTATATAACAACGATCATCTCGTCTTCTGTAATCAATTTAATACGGGTCAATATTTTTCATAAGTGGACAAACGCATATATTCAAAAGAAAGAAATTTAAATATCCAATCAGGTGTTTGTTTTATATACATTATCCGGAATAGGAAATCTTGAAAATGTTTTAATTTATTTTAAAGGATAAATCAAAATCGATTAAAATAACAGAAGGCATGAAACTAAAGACGATATATGAAGAGTTAACAATGAAAAAAATATGAGAAAAACTGAATAAAAATGTTGAAAATAGAAAGATTGAACTTGAAGAAAACAACCCAGTTATGAACAAAGAAATGTCAAGTAAAAAAAAAAAAGAGAAAAAAAAAAAAGAGGCGTATAAAAGAATTATGAGGAACAGTGTAACTGAGGTGGGAAAGACATGTCACATGAAGACTAAATAAGGACTAAAATGTATTTATGACCACGCACTTGTCGAAAAAAAATTGACACTCATTGATAAAAATTAATCCATTGACAAAGAATGGTTCAATCAATTTTTAAAAGTAAAAACAAAGCAAAACAACAACAAAAAAACAAAACAAAACAAAAAAAACACACCGTTATATAATTAAAAAAGAATTAGAAAAATATCTAATATAAAAGTTATTTTCTTCTATTCTAGAGAACTATGCAGGATTTAAAAAAAAAAATATGCTATACTTTTAAGTTACTATAGATATTTTTATTGAGATGTCTGAAAATTGTACCAAAGTGTACCAAGTTAAAAGCATTATTTCTACTATTTTCTTACACAAAATAATTTACGTATCTTATGGATAAATAGACCAAGTTTCATCAAATTCTCATTAATTAACTGAATATTTATTGTTTAAATATTAGGCACTGAAAACGTTCTAATAATATTTCTACGCGCGTGCGTGTGTGTATTCTAATGTATTCTATTTATTTGTAGACAAAAATTTTAGATCTCAACAATCCCCTTTTAATGAAATGGGAGAAAATGAATTTATATCGAATTTTTTCTTCGATTCTTAATCATATAAGTTTTATGAAAATTTATTAAATTATTATTATTGACTCACTTATTCTATTAAGTAATAACTATATAAGTTGCTTAATAAATAACTTTATGTTAAGTTATATAATAAATACTATATGATAATTTGAATAATAACTAACTATATGACTGACAAAAGTAATAACTAGTTGATAAGTTATATAATAAATAACCATAACATATGTCAAATAACTAACTATATGATATCATAGCGTTATTTATTATAGAAGTTATAACTATATAAGTTCAATAATATTATATGATAATTTAGACAATAAATAACAATGTTTTACAAAAATAAGTAATAACAACGCAATTTCTTTAATGAATACTCTATGATAAGTTATATAATAAATAACAACATAGTTATTTATTAAGCTTAGCTTAGATGTAGCCCTAGGTCAGAAATAAGGAGAGTGGAGTGAGAATAGAAATCACAAACAATGGTCAATTAATCAAGTTTACTAACCATTACACTAAGTAATGCGTCCAAGTCCCATATAATGGGTGTCAATTTTTCGACAAATAAGAAGGCATACCTACAAAAACCAAAGAAAAGTGGCCAAAAGTGGCAGAAAACAAAAAATGAAAAAAAAAAAAAAATTAAAACAAAGAAAAAGTTTTTTAAAAAGTCAAAGACATTGTAAAAAATTTAAATAAAATAAAATAAAAAAGTATCAAATATAAGAAGAAACAAAATAAATATCAGAAAATACTAAAAGAGTCTTTCTTCGATCGCCACAGCAAATTTCGACATATGCGCATGCGTGCCAATGTCGTCCGGATGAAAACGCAGTTGTCTCTGTTCAACGGCGAGTCCATTCGTCCAACATTTCCCGTGACACGAAGTCTCCACTTTGATAGAAGAGGTTAAAATGAAATAAATAAAATAAAAAGACAATGATGTCATGAGAGAAAGAATCTTTGTAGGCCTCGAATAAAATTTGACGTCAAAAAATAAAATTATAACCATAAAAAAATAAATAAAATCATCTCCCTTCTTCCTTAAAAAACTAAACGTTGACCTGACAAGATAGAAATAAGAAAAAAAAAATCGCAGAAATTTTTTTAAGAAAGAATATCACGCTTTAGATATTTAAAAATTTGTCATACATTTTTTAAATTTTCAGTTTAGTAGGGGTCCTTGAATTTTTTTTCTTTTTATTTCATTAAAAAAAAAGTTGCGTTATCATTTATGCCTTATTTTTTATATTTTTCAAAAATTTAATTTAATTTTTTTAAATTACATTTTTGGTACAAATTTCTTTTGTTCAATTCATTTTGAAATTTAAATTTCATTTGGTTCTGAACACTTTTGTATTTATTTTTTACTTTTGAATTTTCTGCCATTTCAAAAATCTTCTTTTTTTTTCTTCTTGTAAACTCTTCGCTGTCAGTTAAAAAATTAATTAAATACTCTTGTTTAACTTTTTGCAAATAAAAACATCTTTGAATTAAAAAAAAAAAAAAAAAGAAGCCTCAGAATGATCTTCATACTAAGTTAAAAACATCCGAGTTGGTACTTCTATGGGATAAAAGAAAAACTATTTATTCATTTTTGCTAAAAGTCTGCAACGTTTAAAATTAACTTGAAAATATATTTATTGCTAACATGTTTCGTTCAATCTAGTATCTTTTAATGCTTGATTTTAACGGCATGTCAATCTGTCCGGGGTTTTATAACAAAAAGTTAGGGAATTGTGTTCATTGGATATTAATATTCACATTTTTGCGTAGTTGTTTCTTTAAGAGCTTTTTTGTTTTGTTTTCTGCGCACGGTCCTATTGAATTCGAATAATGTTTTAACAGATCTATTTGACCGCGAGATGGAACTCGAAAAGTTACTACCATTTGATCCATAGATGAAATTTTAATAAATACTACTAACTCCAGGTCAGTGAATCTGGTGGGTTTGTTTTAGTTTCTTTGTCTAATAGCATTTCAATATTTTTGGGCTATTCAATGCCAAAGCGATATTTGTTTAAGAACATTGGTGGTACAACTTAGTGGGGGGGAATAAGGGGGTTCATATTTTTCCCTAGAGTATTTGTCCGAAAGTGAACATAATATGATGTCTCAGTCCAGTAATGAATAAGTAAAGTTTGCGACCGTCATCGAGGATGACCAGAAGGCTCCCTTTTCAATAGCTACTACACTGGATTGCTCCACTTTACCTTGATACGTACCTTATAATGCTGAGTGTTAAGCAAGGAGGTATCAAGTACCATTTTTAAAGTCTTTGGTATGACACGACCTGGGATTGAACCCAGGTCTCCCGGATCATTGGCGAACACTCTACACACTTGGCCATAGTGTCATACCTATAAAAACCATCTTTTTGGGGAGAAGGAGATTCTTATTCCTTTGGTGGTGGGTACAGTCAGCATATTCTCTAATACCCACTGATAGGATGATCACCATATTTTACATGTCCTCAACATGAACTATATTTGGCAAAAAGGCCGTATGTACGTTCGATTATGGAACGATCGAACTCGCTTTTCAGTCGTAATTGATCAACGAGCTAGTAAGCCATTACTCCACAATGGGATTCTCATCGGATTTGATGATACGAAGACATGGGGCTTATTTGAACACGTTGTACGGGTGTAATATCTATATTCTTTTCCCTCACTTTTTTTACATACATTATAATTGCATAGTATGTATAGATATAACAAATAAATAGATAGATATGAACAGATTGATAAACCTCCAAACAAAAGGAGGTGCCCGTGGTGTAATGGTTATCGTCACAGAAAATGGACACGGCGACACGAGTTCAAATTCTGGACGAGACTGATTGCATTTCACAGGTATGAATCCAATTATTCTCCCTCCAGCTATGGGTAAATAGTAGGGCAAACTAGGTTCTTCAGCCTTGGTGAGGCAACTAGTCTAGGAGAAGGAAAACTCTGAATTCAAACCTGTTAAACTCCGCTTAAAAATTGACCTTGTGTCATATCCTGCCCGAGCGGAGGGGTTGGGTAAATATGATAAACCTCCAAACAAAAATTGATTTGTAGATGCATAGAGTCACATATTTACCGACCCCTTCGCACGGGCAGGTACGACAAAAGGCCAATTTTACCTGTAGCTAGACGAAAAATAGTTGGATGCATACCTTTCCCTAGGGTATTGGCGCAATGGGAAATGTAAAATGTCTCGTGTCGTCGTACGACTGTAACCATTACACTACCAATGCCTCTCTATATATAGATGCGTAGACATATAGATATAATTAGATAGAGAGAAGAGACTTATTAGATACATACATACGAATGAAGAGGATAGACAGGCAGAAGATACTAAAATAAATAGGTATGAAGGGACTTAGATAGATAGATAGATAGATAGATAGATAGATAGATAGATAGATAGATAGATGTGGCACTGACTCATCAAGACGAAGTGTAATGTCTAGACATCATCAATTTATTATATGTTGTTCAGTGGTACATACATGTACATACATCTTGACAGTAATCTAGACGTCTAGACATCATTTTATTATATAAGTTCATCAGCTGCGCACGTGTCTTCCTCTTGATATATTTTTTTAATTTAACGATTCTTTTTCGGTACATTTTGATCACAACTTGTAACAAAAATAAAAAAAATATACAACTCTTGAACAAACGAATAATCGACCTTTTTGACCGTTAGCTAAGAATAAAAATGCTTTGTCGTTGAATGAACAACTTCCTCAATACGAAGAGCATTTCAGTTCTAGTGATGTAGATATTACAAGGGTGGACGAACATGGTGATTCCATTACGAACCATAATCGGAAACACCTTTCATTTCAGGGTTTATTCGGTTGGACATCGGAAATTTCCGGGGAATTTTGATGAGTCTACGGGTTAACAAAATATAACAGTTCTATATTACGTGCAGTGAACCCCGAACCTCAGCGAATAGCCTTTGGGGTGAAGGGGTTGAGATAGAGAACACAAGACTGAGCCGGAATGAAGAGTCGGGAGCATTGAGTACAGAGCAGAACGTTAGAACTGTGTATGTGTGTGAGTATATATATATATATATATATATATATATATATATATAATGCATAGGCTCGAAAGGATATATATACATAAAATTGTATTAATAACAAATTGGATATGTACAGACACATTCAGGTGTTCTGTTGGTTTCTTTTTATTCGCGGAAGATATGCTCCTCACAGTGGATAATACAGAACTATGTACAGTATCACCCATAAATTAATACACTCCTATCAATGTATTTTTCCTACCCCCCACCTCCATACAGGATTTTATCATTTCAAGAAAACATTTTCAGATACTAAGATTATTTAATAAACAATTTTTATGCGAAAACAAATGATGATTATTAAATAGGTTTGTTTTGGTTTCTTTGCTTAATGGCACATCAACAATGATAGGTAAAAGAATCGTAATGATAATCTTTAATCGATAGCAGAGTGGGGGATTAGGGGCTTCATAACTTTCTCAAGGAAATTAGCTCAAAGATGCACATAAGAGCGCGACTAGAATTCGAACTCGCTTTCTTCGAGACTACAGTCGATCACTTTAGCCATTACGCTACGAGGGCTTCCCCAAATATGTTTGGTTAGTTTAGTTTCTTTGTTTAATGGTATATTAACCTCAGACAGCCTTGTAGAAAAAACAGCAATGATACTATTCAACCCTGAAATTCCCTACGTGGGTCGCATGGTAATATTTTGGTGGAGCTTGTTAGAGACTAAGTTAATAGCCTTTTAAGCTTCCTTCACATGAATTAGAGTAAAATATTGAGTATGTAAGAATAAAATATTACTGGAGGGCATCAGAATTTCAGAAATACCAAAGTGGAGCATGGCCTCAAATCGGTTGGTAACCACTGATTTAACCCATAGCTGGAAGAATAAGGGTCTCATAACTTTCCAAAGGGTATTAGTCCGAAAATGAACGTAATAGTGTGATTCAAGTTTGAAATCACTCGTTACGCTGTTGCACGTGAGCCACGACGCGACTTGGATTCCATTTATTAAATAGGAATAGTTACCTGAAACCATAAAATTGTATATAAATAATTAGTATTAAATAGCAACACTTGACACTATCTAACTCTGCGTAAACAAGTATAGTCAAATAAAAAGTGTGATAAAACAATATTTCAATGGAACGTTGAAAATATAGTTGACTATTATCAAATATTTACAAATTAATCAAAGTTCGGCATTAAATAAACTATAAGAAGTTGATATGCCGTCAAAGAAACTAAAACAAAGAAAACCTATCAAAATATTAGAATTATGGTGCTGTCGAGGGAGATGTAAATAAATGCTGAAATGTGAAGAAAACTACAACCGATTTTAGACTAGTAGCCAAATTTTAATTACTATATATCAAATAACTGGGCAGATTTTATTCGCCTGTCCTCTATAAAAAGCCAAACGGTTTGTGAAAATGAGACCTATCGTAGACATACTTACTGAATACAAGGTTTTAAGGTTAAAATATATTTTTTCCTCGTGGGATAAAATGGATCTCCACAACGGGGGTGGGGGTGGGTCTCTAACAATAAACAACGATCAGAAAAAGGCCATATTGCCGAAAGACCAAAGTAATCAGGTAGAACTTGAATTTCCATGTTCGGGTAGTAGAACTGCGCAGGAATTAAAACTACCTTACGAGTGGAGGCAGAGTGGCACCACGAGGAAGAATTAATGGCCATGAGTTCTGAAAATCCCGCGAAAAGACTCTGGATATGAAGAATAAAGGATAAAAACAGCAAACCACATAAGATAATATAAAGGGTTCTCTTTTTCATTGCCCAAAAGTGGTAACCACTTAAGTATGGATCGGTTAAAGCAGTGAAAAAAGACATCGAAGAATGCTAATAATTTTTGCAGCTTATGAACAAAGATTGACATTCCAAAATACCATAGGGGCCCGAAGAATAGCGGAGAGTTCAGCAGCCGAAAAGGAAATCAGCCCGAAAAAATAAATAAATAAATTAAAACAAAAAAAAAAACCCCCAAACAAACCAAAAACACCTAAACCATATACAATGTAAAGATGCTTCGAAAGAATTATTGCATAATAAAACAAAGGTTACTCACTATCCAACAAAATATGGCGGATATGCATGGGTGAATCCAAGATGAGCATTTGGTTTGATTTATTTGTTTAACGGCATATCAACTCATGAGTCACTTAATGCCAGAATATGATTGAGTTTCAAATGTTTGATTACAATCACAACTATATTTTCAATGTTCCGTTGCATTTTTTAAAATGCACTTTTCTTAATTTGTCTATAATCATTTGTTTGCACATAGTTATATGTTTTCAAGTATTTTTATCTAATACAAATAATTCATTTTTACTAATCGCCGATGATTTGCAAGCAGTTGCATAGTTTTAAGTTACTACTACTAATAATCCTGTAAACAATTCAAGTAACTAATACAAATAACTTGAACACAATTCTATGATTTCAAGTATTTCTATGTAATACAAATAACTTGCACACAGTTCTATGATTTCAAGTATTTCTATGTAATACAAATAACTTGCACACAATTCTATGGTTTCAAGTATTCCTATCTAATACTCGTCACTTTCAAACAGATTTAATGATTTCAAGTATTGCTGTGTAATAAAAAAATTTACACACAGTGATACAGTTTAAAGTATTCTTATTTAATATTCATCACGCTCAAACAGATCTAACGATTTCAAGTATTCCTATATAATACAAATAATTTACACACAGTTACATGGTTTCAAGTATTCTTATCTAACATAAATAATTTTCAAACAGATCTATTGGATCCATAGATGGGACCCGGACAGGTATTACTACATAGGGTCAGAATGGATCTAGGAGTTCCTTTTGTTTATTGGTATATCAACCTTCATGGGTTATTTAACAGCACAGCCCCCCTTTTAGAAAAACAGTAGTGATGCTATTTAACCCATAGCTGGGGGTGGATAAGAGTTTTAATACCTTCTCCCAAAGTGAACGTAAAAGTACGACTGGAGTTCGAACTTGCACACTTCGATGTCGCAGTCCAGCACTCTCGTCACTAAACCACTAGGACTCCCCCAGCAATGAAGAGGTACTCCATATTCCTCTGAGTTCCAGAAATTAAGCCTCACTACTGGATGCAAATATACTCAGGGCACTCTTTTTCGAGTAAGGTCTGGTTTTTCTAAACCCCGTGGACAGGGCAGCAGGAATTTTAGTTAATACCTCGTATAATCAAACGAGTAGAAAATAAATTGAACCCCTCTAAGTGTCGATGGACTTAATCAGGATGATCCGCAATTGAAATCTATCTGTCTCGTGAAACTGTGTCCAGATCTCAGCACAGGTCTGGCCAAGATTATATGGAAGATTGTCAGTTGCTCATGCAGCGGGTCTCTTCTCTTCACAATATCGATGTGGTCCAAGAGAAGGGCCAGATACCATACAGTTGGTATCAATGTCACCGCAGGAATTGCCAGAACGAAGCTGAAGACAACGTCTGTCTGATTTACTATTTTAGCTTTGTAAAGCACAGTAAGAAATGTGGTTGGGAAGATTGTATAGAGTCAATCATTCATTGACTACTGGCATAAGTGGGAATATAGACCTAATTCAGCATGTAAACCACTCGGTATTTATTAAGTTTAGCTTAGACTGGCATACAGCCACAATATAGGGTACTCAGTTATGATCAAACTCACAACAGTCGTAATTGCCAGTGAAATTAAAATTCTAACCATAGTGAGACATCCAGGTAAATACACTCCTGAAAGCGGAGGATAGTGAGTGGAGATAGAGAGAGGTTGGTTGGTTGGTTGATTGGATTTTATGCCAAGAAACCTTTGTAGGTTATTTAACGCCAAATCCATTTTAATGCAAAATGTCAGTTCTAGTTCAAGCAATTCAGTTTAGCATGAGCACACAGTTTAATCATTAAAAACATTTCTATTTCAAGTTATTCAGTTTAGTCAAACAGTTCTAATTCAAACAATTCAGTTAAGCATAAGTGTGCATTTTAGTTCTATTTAACCCATAGATAGGGCCCAATCAGGTGCTACCATTCCGAGCCAGAGTGGACCTGGGAGCAATGGCAATGAAGGGGTGCTCTGCATTCCCCAAAGCTCCAGCATCACTGGAACGTAAAATTGTTTAGTATCATATCCAGTACACTCATTAAGGTGGGTGGGGGTCTTACCCTTCTGCAGAGAAGCAGTCGGTGTATTCTACAACCCCAGCCGACTGGGCAAGATAGAGAGAGGAAGAGAGGGAGATAAAAAGAGGAGGAGAGAGAGAGATGATGGAAAAAGTAGAGGGAGATAAAGAAGGACAAAGAGAGAAAGATAGCTTGGGGAAAAGTAGAGAGAGGGGAGAGAGAGAGAGAGAGAGAGAAATACAAAGAGATAGAGAAAAGTGGAAGAAGGAAAGAGAGAAAGGTAGAAGAGACAGAGAGAGAACTAGGGAAATGAGGAGAGAGAAAGTGAGATAAAAAGGTGTACAGAAAGATATAGAGACGGAAAGAGAGAGAGAGAGAGAGAGAGAGAGAGAGAAAGAGAGAGAGAGAACTGAGAGAGGGAGATAGAAAAAGGTGTACAGAGAAAGAGAGTAGATACATATATTGTAGAGAAAGGTAGAAAGAGAAGAAGGAGTAGTGGATAAAGAAAGGCGGAATAAGGGAGAGAGGTTGGAGAAAGTGAGTGAGTGTGTGTGTGTGGGGGGCAATGATAAATGTATGCTCAATTATGTTGTGAACGTGTTTCAATGTTCATCGCATAGGAGAGTAGGAATTTGGACGCGAAACACAAGGGACAGCTGTAGGGTGGTGAAAAGGATCCCTAGACCTCGAAAAGGTATCAATAATCATAGAAATAGGAATAATATTGATCTGTCGCTCCCTTTAAATATCATTGGACAGGCTAAGCGTGAACAAAAATAACAACCTTATATTTCTGACCAAGAAGAATTATATATATATATATATATATATATATATATATATATATATATATAATGCAATAATGCAGATACTATGGATATACACAGATAACTGTATACGAACATTTAGATACCTGAAGATATATGTACGTACACATACTCAAATCTGTAACCATTCACAAAAAGCTCATCGACATAATTAGCATGTAGATGTATTACAGATGTGTTGTATATATATATATATATATATATAGTGTGTGTGTGTGTGTGTGTGTGTGTGTGTGTGTGTGTGTGTGTGTGTGTGTGTGTGTGTGTGTGTGTGTGTGTGTGAATAAAATCCGACGGTAGGAGGGAAGGAAGACAATACGAAAAATAGACATGCTTCACTATGAGAATAGCTTCATGAGAAAAAAAATGTGCCATATTTATAGCGAAATATATCACTTTAAATTTCCGTATAGTCTTCCTTTTCTCATGTATATGTTTTTTTATAGAAGTGTATACAAATGTACAAGAGTGGAACAATAAGCCCATAGCCTAATACATTTATCAATTGAATTTTGATCTGAAAGTTTCATAGCATAATGTTCGATCTACGCGGTTAATGAAGAAAGGTCAGATCATTTGCAGTGACAAAGAATTAATATCAATATTGATAGATAAACACTTCATGAAATATAAATCCATCAATGTGTGTGTCGTGTATCTGTATACTTACTGTTTATATATCTATTTAAATCTGCTCACATATATCTCAGTATGTTCTATCTATCTATCTATCTATCTATCTATCTATCTATCTATCTAATTAGATATCTCAGTATTTTCACATCTCTCTCTCTCTCTCTCTCTCTCTCTCTCTCTCTCTCTCTCTCTCTCTGACAGCTCATATCTCTATCCCATCATATCTATCAATGTTCATATCTATCTCAATCTGCTCACGTTCATCTGTCTGTCCATCTATCCAGTCTGTTCACATCTATGTATCTATTTATCTCGGTCTCTTTCTGTCTATTTATGCTTGTGCGTGCACAGTAACAAATGAGAAAATGAGTTTGGTGAGAGATCGGAATCACGGTTCATACGGACAGTCCAGTCCAAGATGACTACTATATTTCTACAGGCAATCTATTCGACAAGAACGAACAGGCTGACCCGGTCAATTCTGTTCACCTCAATCGAGGACACGGGGAACACAGACCAATCGAGAACTGGTCATCTTCCGACAAGCGACGATCGAAAAGAGGCAAGGGACGAAAGTGGGGAACCCCCCCGGGAGAAAGGAAAGAGTCATCCCACGGGCACACCTCAGCTGACCTTTCCCTCGATATGTCAATTTAACTCTCACGAGTTATTAATGTCATTTTCTCTGGAAGTAGTCACCGCTTAGGTAACCTCCGTTATTCCTAATCATTGCACTGGAAGAACAAAAGCTCAAATTCTGTTGTGGGCAGAAGGGTGTTGAGGGTGCCTACTGTAGTGCTGGAAATCTGTAGCCGCTCGATTTCAACAAAAAGTAGTCGGCTTCAACGACACGCCCTTTCTCAGATTGCGAATATGTCACACGAAGTGAGTAGCTTTTAACTTGTGACCAGTTTAATCAGTACTGGAAAACTGGCTTGTAATAAGATTGGGCATCAAGTATTATCTGATTTTTATTTTTTCAATTTTCTCTCTTTCAATGTCGGTAGGGTTTAGAATATGCTGACAGCCTCTCCTGCAGAGTATCCTGGGTATGACGCTAAACTGTACCTGACGATGAGGCTCAGGTTTTGGAGATCTGGGTGTGTGTGGAGTAACTCTTCATGGCCATTACTCCCAGGTCCACGCTGACCTGAAGTGGCAGCACCCCATCTATGGGTCAAATAAACTTGTTTAAAAATATTCATATTCCATAGGACCGTGTGTAAACAAAAAAGAAAGAAAAGAAAACTTTTAATAATTACACAAATATAATGAACGCGATTCCCTCACCTCTAGGCATAAAATAACCCTGACGTTTTGAAACCGAGGAGCAGATTATCCACCTTTTTTCGTCCACCTACGGGTTAGGATTAAAGAGTAGTATTTATTCATCTCCGCTAGTTGTGTTCATGTTCTCAACCAAAGCCCCCAGTCAAACCGATCATGTGTCATAACAGCTCATGGGGAAAGTTAACAAAATAATCAACGGACAATCAGTTTTGATTTAGAAATAGTTCATCTTAAAAAAAAAAAAAAAAAGAAAAAAAGTTGGCTCATGACATTTTTATTATCTGACTTAAAAAAATTTTTTTTCATGAACTTTTATTGTCTCTGTCTGACCCTTTTTAAGGGACCATCACCCTTTATAGCCCAATCCTGTTTTTACGAATATATTATGATTTGTAAGCGAATAGTTTTTGGTAACATATTTTTAAACAACCAAAACCTCATTTGTTCGCACATGATTAAATGGTTCAAGCATTGTAATCTTCCTCCTATTACAACAACAACAACAATAACAACAACAACAACAATAACAACAACAACAATAACAACAACAAGTAGTAGTAGTAATAATAATGATGATGATGATGATGATGATGATGATGCCTATCAAAAGATTCCAAGTATTACAAACACTGATAATTCTATTCAACATTATTTATTCGTTTGTATACATTTAATGGTTTCAAGAATAGTAAATGATTAAATAATTTTTTTTTTTACTCATAGATGAGACCCAAACAGGTACTACCATTCCGAGTTAAAGGTGACCCAATGGCAATGAAGGGGTACTCCACTTTTTCCAAAGCTCCGAGACTTGAGTCTAACCATCAGATTGTTTTGTGTCATAAACAGGACACTCGTTGAGGGTGGGTTGTCTTAACCTTCTGCAGAGATACAGCTGGCATCTTATACAGCCACAGCCAATTTTTTAAGTTCCAGTATTTCAATGCTGTAGAATCTGATAACAAATAATGCCTGACGGTACGGACTGGATAATTTTACATGAGAAATAATTACAATCCCAGCATCATTGGTTTAGAAGACTATTAACTTAATTTCTATATTTACTTTTTTAGGGTGTAAATACGTGGTATATTGTAAATACAAACTATTTTCTTTACGTACAGCATAAATATCTTGATAAATTCCAAACAGATACGAGTGACGTAAAGTTTTAAAAGCTGTGAAACTTCAACTGATCGATTGCCATAATGAATTCAATTCCCAGTTTTCTCTTTTAATAAATCGTCATCAACAAGTTTAATTTTCTAGAGACGATACTTTGATAGTGTCTATTTTAATATCTACAGCTTAAAAAAAAGAACAACAAGTTTATAGAAGGTTTCAATCAAAGTCTAAATTCTCCTGAGTGAACAAGGCAACTTAGCAGATGTCATTTTATGCATTATTTACGAGATAGAGAGAGAGTGGGGAGAGAAGGCGGGTGGAGAAAGTGGCTCAATAAAAAAAAGAAAATGAACGACTTGATAAACTAATTTGTAAGACTTGCTGTTTTATGACAAACTGTGTAATTCGGCAGGTGGTGTTTTGTGTTTTACTTACTCAATAAATATAATCTAGCGTGGGGTTCAAAATGTTTACGATCATTTACATAACAACCTCATATAGTGAGTGTAAATCAGATTCGATATAAAAACATATTATAGAGAGAGAGAGAGAGATGAATGAAGAAATAATTAATAAAAAGAGACTCAGAAAGAGAGAGATGGGGGATCAAAATAAGGATAGACTAGAAGTAGACACAGACAGAGAGTGATAGGTTAGCAATACTGAATTGAGTGGAAAAGAGATTAAAAGACAGAGTGAAAGAGAGAGGGAGAGAGAAATATAAACACACTAAATGGAAGAGAGAGAGAGAGAGAGAGAGAGAGAGAGAGAGAGAGAGAGAAACAGAATGAGAGAGAGAGAGAGAAACAGAATGAGAGAGAGAGAGAGAGAGAGAGAGAGAGAGAGAGAGCTACAGACTGGAACAGATAGATAGATAGATAGATAGATAGATAGATTGAGAAAGAGAGAGTGTGTGTGAGTGAGATACAAATAGAAAAAGCCTGCTACCGAGAGACAGGCATGAGCATAGTGATTAGAAGATACATCCAGACTAATATAATCACACATACATATATACTGATGATCGGCTACGTGAAACTCATAGTCGTGAATGTTAAAGTTATATTGATATTACTCTGCAATTTTGTGCGAGGAGCAGTGTAAGTTACTGATTAAAAACGTTTCATGCATGAAATTTTGATCATAATTATATATATATATATTGACACACAAACACAAATATATGTATATACATATATATGCACACACACATATACATGAATTTATATAAACGTACACACATATCATATATATTTATACACACATGTATAAAACTAAGTAAAGTTAGCTGAAGGCTCCCTTTTCAATAGCTACTACACTGAGGGGAGGGTGCTACTCCTTTCCCTGGATT
>CAUZXS010001320.1:2123256-2198256 GCA_963585895.1 Sepioteuthis lessoniana
TTTAAAAGAAATTTTGAGAAAAAAAAATCATAAAAATGAAAATAAAAAAACCCCTTAAAACTTCAACTGTGATTAATTTGTTTTTAGTAGAAATAAAAAGAGTACTATATTTTGCAACCAAAATGTGACTTGTTCAATATTTTCATTATATTCAGAAAGTTTTTTTTAACGTAATTGTTATGTTTCGTATCTTTAAGATTATAAAACGCCCAATCTTTATTTTCCTGCCACGACTTCGCCAACCTCCAAGGTTTCATCTCCATGCGAGATGCCGTTTCCTAACAGACTTTACCTTGGTTTTTTGAAATCATCTTCTTTAATGTCTGTTAGTCTTTCTTTTTTTTTTGTCTTTTTTTTTCACTTTTTAAAATTTTTGTCAGAATTTCTCATAAGAAAATAAAATTAACTATACTAGAAAACAAAGGAAAAAAAAATTTAAAAAACGAATGAAATGACAAAAAATTCGGCAAAGAAAGAAAACTTTCAGATGTCAATTTCTTCTTTCGTTAAAAAATTAGCACTTTTAACAAATCCCTTAAAAAAAGAAAAGACGAGAGCCGTCGGTGTAGGGGCCAACGTGGCGGATAGTGACATCGTTGTTAGCCGGTTCGAACTCCAGTCACACCAATACTTTTTTGACAAAAGTATGAGCCCCTAATCCCCCCACCATCAAAGAGTAAAATAGTATCACTAATGCTCTTCTACAAGGATGGCTTTGGCATTAAATAACCTTGTCTCTAATTTAACTACAGAGTTCATGATGCATATTGTAAGTAAAATTAGCAACTGTAGTCGAAGGCGACCCGAAGGCTCCCTTTTCAATAGCTAGTACACCGAGGTGTACGGGAGGGTGCTACTCCTATCCCTGGATGGCTTCACTTTACCCTTGATACGTACCTTATAGTGCTGAGTGTTAAGTATGGAAATATCAAGTAACATTTTTTGAGTCTTTGGTATGACTTGACCGATGATCGAACCCCGCTCTCCCGGGCCATTAGCGAATGGCACGGTGTATATATGTAGCCGTAATCCAACAAAAACAGCATATCTAAGCGAAATTCTCATTAGAGTAGTACATTAAAAATAGTGTAACAAAAAAAGGCTTTTTTAAAAGTACAATTTGCAGTTAAATTATAATTTTGCATACGCACTTGTAGTACTTTTTTGGAATAATCGTCCACATTCTCGATATAATTTTTCAGCTAAATTATAATTTTGCAGGGTCTACATACACACTTGTAGTACTTTTTAAAAAAAATAATCGTCCAGATTTTCGGAATGAAAGCGATAATTATGAAATGCTAATTAAAATTTTTGGTTTATTTTTTTGGTTTCCCACTCATCCCATAATAAGAAGGGAAAACAAAAAAGATTTTAAAAGTACAAAAAAGCAAAAACAAAACAAAGACACTAAAAAATGAATAGATTACGTTCCAAACTCCTTGAAGCTGTATAAACCAAAGGAAGGTCACAGAGCAAATCGGCAGAAAAACGAAATGATTGAAAAAAAACAAGGATAAATATGATATTCCGAATAATTCCTGGAATAATGATACTGATTTTCATTTTTTTTTTTCAGATGACAAGTTGAAATATCACGTGGATTTGGCACGAATCATTTACAAGAGTGGGTTCGATTCTTACTGATTGACACATACTTCTGGCTTCGCGTCACAAACTAACCAAAGTTTAGTAAATAACAAATGCTATTTAGGGTTTAATGGTCTGATTTTCAAATTCTGTGAAAACGTGATAAGTCTTTTTTTTTATATATCAAAAATATTTTTGAGCTGAATCTAATCAATCATTATTATCAATAAACGAAACTCTTATTATTTTTCAACTTCCAAATTCTCACTGCTTTTTATTGCAATTCACTCAGGCAGTTGTTTCGATGACAGCGAAGAAAAATGTGCATCAGAAACAAGAACCGTATTTCTTTTTTAAAATATGATCTTAAATTAGGTAAAATATTTGATCTTATAAACATAGTTAAATTTTTATTAACAAAATCAGTATTAATAACTTTGACTGGTAGAATCTGTAGGGTTATATCCCTTGTCCCATAGGAGACTAGTTACACCTTTTCTAATTATTGGTACTAAGTTAATAAAAGTTTACTGCTACTATAGGTTACATGTGTCCATCTCTTGTCTCTTAATCTTGAGTTACAAAACCCAAATTACCAAACACTACAATATCCTTCATCTATGTAATTCTACTTGTTTTTTATCACTACTCATTTAGGTCGTCACTTTTATGACAGTGAGGAACTATGTGTATTGGAAACAAACTTTTAAAAAAAAAATATAAATTTAGATTAGTTGAAACATTCAATCCCGTAAACATAGATGTATTTTCATTAGTAGAGTCATTTCCAATAATTTTGACAGGTAGTATCTTTACAATTCCAAATTTTAGTTGCTTCTTATCGCAATACACTCAGATCATCACTTCTACAAGAGCGAGAAATACTATTTTTTAAAATACACACACACACACACACACACACACACACACACACACACACACACACACACACACACACACACATATATATATATTTATAAAGCTCTGTTTATTGATATAGCTCTTTTTCAATATTATCTTAGATTAATTGAAACATTCCGTTTCATAAACATTGTTGTATTGTCATTAATAGAAACATTATTGATAATTTCGACAAGAAGTATCCTTTATCTTTCTAATTTTAATTTGGTTTGGTTTGGTTCAAGTATTGTAGGTTATATAATGACAATGGTTCAACAATTGTAGGTTATATAATGACAATGGTTCAACAATTGTAGGTTATATAATGACAATGGTTCAACTATTGTAGGTTATATAATGACAATGGTTCAACTATTGTAGGTTATATAATGACAATGGTTCAACTATTGTAGGTTGTATAATGACAATGGTTCAACTATTGTCGGTTATATAAGGATAAATCCTCTTGATACATGTATATTAAATATATGATTTGTAAACGCATTATGTAGTTAAAATTTTTAGATGAGCAAGAGCTTTTTTTGCATACAGTTAAATGGTTTCAACTCACAATTTAACGTTAGCCATTTATTTGCAAACATAGTTTATAATTGTCATTTTTAAAAGAGTTGCAACTTATTTGTTTACATACAATTATTGCTATTGTTTCTACACAGCCAAATGATTTCAATTATTATCTCACTAATCATTCTATTCAATATTAATCATTTGTTTTCACACAGTGAAGAGGTTACAAGTTTTGCTATCTAACACTAATTCTATTTAACACTATTCATTCATTTGTACACAATCAAATGTTTCCAATTATTGTTATGTAATATTAATAATTCTATTTAGTAAGTAAAGTTGGCAACCGTAGTCGAGGGCGACCAGAAGGATCCCATTTCAATAGCTACTACACCAAGGTATGGAAGGCGCTACTCCTTTCTCTGGATTGCTCCACTTTACCCTTGATACGTACCTTATATTGCTGAGTGTTAAGCAAGGAGGCATCAAGTACCATTTTAAAAGTCTTTGGTATGACGCGACCTGGGATTGAACCTAGGTCTCCCGGACCATTGGGAGGGGGTGCCCTCGTGGTGTAATGGTTAAAGCGATTGACTGCGAAATCGTAGTACGCGAGTTCGTACTAAAGTCGCGCTATTACGTTCACTTTCGGGCAAATACCCTTGGGAATGGTATGAACCCCCTTATCCTCCCAGTTATGGGTTAAATAGTACCACTACTGTTCTTCTAGGAGAATGGCTTTTGCATTAAATAACCTAAAAAATAGTTGATATGCCATTAAACAACCAAACCAATCAATCAAACCGGACCATTGGCGAACACTCTGCCCACTAGGCCAATGAGTCAGTTACAGTAAAAGAATGTTACAAATTCTATTCAACATTTCTCATTCATTTACACACAGTTAAATGCTTCCAAGTATTGCTATATATCACTAACGATTCAATTAAACATCAGTCATTGGTTTACACACAGTTGAATAATCAAACGGTTCTATTTCTAACAATTCAGTTTAGCATAAATCATTTGTTTGCACTCAGTTTAAATGACAAAAGTGAGCGTAATAGTACGACTGAAGTTCGAACTCGCTTTGTACGATGTCGTGCTCTTGCAAATTAGCCTCTAGAAATAGAGATAAGATGTTTAATACTAATTAAAATTATTAATCATAAAGATTTTTACTTTTATTTTCATCATTATTTTTATCAAATAAATATGGACTGTATGAAGTTTAAAACCAAATGTTTAATTAGCAATTTTATTGTATCAGTTCTAGATGATTGATTGATAGATTTTAATGGCATGTCAACCTGTCTGGGGTTTACTGACAGTTCATTTTTTCTGTTGTTGTTTCTTAAGAGCTTTTTAAAAAATTTTTGCACACGATTTTATCGAATATGGATAATTTTTAAACAGATTTATATTACACATAAATGAGACACCAAAAGGTAGATCAGAGTGGACCTGAGAGTAATAGCAGTGAAGGGGTACTCTACACACTAAATATCTCCAGATACAGTTTAATGCCATATCCACTATCAAGTGGAATTGATTGCTTCGCGGGTCTGCTCGAACTCACAATGATGGCATACAATTCGTGGATGCTTCACGACATTTTTTCTTGGTGCGTATGTGGAGAGAGAAAGAGAGAGACGGGTGTTGCTCGTGATCATTTACGACCAGTACTCATTTTCTTAGACTCTTTAGACGAAGACTAACAACATAAAATGGCCGGACATTGGCCATTTTCCTTTGTTCTGTTTGTAAATTTTAATTTTATTTATTTTTTAACCAGTCTTAATTAATTAAATTGAATTTCGCTGTTCCTTAGCATCAAAATTCTTTTATGTGCTGGGGAGAAATTAAATACGACAAAAAAAAATTAAGAATTTTAAACTAATATTTTTTTCTAATTCGATCGATAAGAAATTCGATGATAATCTTTATAGGATTTTTTGGGTTTAGTCTGTGTGTATTATTATTATTATTATTATTATTATTATTATTACTACTACTATTATCATTATAAAAGTATTAGATTAAATTTTGAAAAAAAAAAGTCTGTTAAAAAATTTCAAATCCTCCCACCTTAAAAAAAATCACTGTCCCATAAATTTAAACTAAACTTCATCAGTACTTAGTTTCAGTATCTACGCGTCTAACTTCCTTTATGGAACTATGGATTTTTGAGTTCACCAGTGACACTGAACTTTATCAGTATAATAATACAAGAAGATACTGAGACGTTTTAGGGCTACCAAAGAAGCTTTATTTTTTATCATCTTTATTTCTAAGATTAAAGAAGCTAGAAAAATAATGTATTAAGTATGTTAGATTACAAAATGAAGATGTTCCGATTCGGTAATTTGTTTAACGGCATATCAACTCTTTATGAGTTATTTAGATCCAAAATTTGATTAGTTTGTAAATGTTTGATTTTAGGTTTGGTTTCTTTGTTTTTAATGGCATATCAACCTTCGTGGGTTATTCAATACAAAAGTCATCCGGGTAGAATAAAGCTAAGGGTACTATTTAACTCAAAGCTGGGATAAGAGTGTTCATACCTTGCCCACGGGTATTAGCTTGAAAGTGAATGTAATAGCGCGACTGGAGTTTGAACTCGCTTACTACGATGTCACTCCACCACGTTAGCATCAACGCTCCAAGTTTAATTATAATAAAAGAAATGTTTTTAATATTCCATTGAACTCATTTTTTTTTAAATAACATTTTTTGTTTATCATAATAATTATTTGTGTGTATGCAGTCATGTGTTTTCAAGTATTCCTAGTAAATACAAACAACTCACACACAGTTTTCGGGCTTCAAGTATTCCCATCGAATTATAAATAATTTAAAGTAACTATTCCCATTTAAGAATAATAATTTGTTTGCATACAGCTATATAATATTCAATCCAAATAATTTTCAAACAGATCTATTTGACCCATCAGTAACACCCAAATACTAGTGTGGGTCAGAGTGTGCCTCAGAGCAACGGCAATGAAAGAGTCACTGTATACCGCAAGAGATTCAAAAGTGAAGCCTCACCACCAGATCCTATCTTATACAAATCATTTTTACACAAAATACAGCTACAAAAAATTGAAACACAGTTAAATGGTTTCAAATATTCATGTACTATAGCCAGATATCCGGATATGTGAAACGTACATAGAATGTTCATAACATATATACATAGAACATAGGAATCCCGAAACACGAAAAACACGTAACGACTTCTTAGTTCAGGTACGAAACCTTTTATTACCTTTGAGTTAAAGGTTTCGACATAAGGAAGAGAGATGCACAATCTTTCTATGATGGCTTTTCCATCTGCCCCCCCCCCACATATTGTGCGGCGCCCGTAGCGCGCAAATTCGTCTGGCCTCTGCGAGCCTCAAAAGTCGACCCTTCTCGTTCGGTGTCTAGTTCTCAACTCAATAAACTGACTTTTTCAAAATCCCCCAAATCCTCCGCGCGCTTCCGGTGCGTGACGTCACCTGCACTCTCTAGCCCCGTTTCCCATCTGGGCTATTGTGACATTTCTGAGTGACACGTCCGCTCCGCCCGCGTGAACACCTGCGTTGATGGTGCACCCAAGTAACCCATGCACTGAACCGAAAGGTTCTCAGCCTAACTAAACCCAAAGGCATAAAACGAAATCCCTCGGCCATTATATTACATTCATACCTAACATGAATAATAATAACCAAGATAATAATGATTTATTTCTACACAGATATGGTCTAATATATTTCTATCTAATACTTACACATTTCTAACAAATTTATTTGATCCCAGTCCACTCGGTTACCGCTGTAGAATACGCCGACTGCATCTCTGCAGATGGAGAACTCCTCCCGCAAAGAGCGTCCTGTTATGACTTTAAACTATTTGATGGTGAAGCTCCTGTCTCGAAGCTTTGGGAGGAATTTAGACTACACCCTCATTGCTATTACTCCCAGGTTCACTCTGACTTGGAGTTGTAGTACCTGATAGCCGTCCATCTATGGGTCAAATAAAACTGTTTAGCCTTTTAACTGGGAACAAACAACTGACTGATGATAAATCGAATCGTTAATGTATGATCCTATTTACCCAACCCCTCCGCTCGGGCAGGATATGACACAAGGTCAGTTTTTTTAAGCGGAGTTTAACAGGTTTGAATTCAGAGTTTTCCTTCTCTTAGACTAGTTGCCTCGCCAAGGCTGAAGAACCTAGTCTGTCCTACTATTTACCCATAGCTGGAGGGAGAATAATTGGATTGCATACCTTTCCCAAGGGTATTAGTGCTATGTGAAATGCAATCAGTCTTGTCCAGGAATTGAACTCGTATCGCCGTGTCCATATCCTGTGACGATAACCATTACACCACGGGCATCGTTAATGTATGATAGGAATACTTGAAACCATTTAACTGTGAGCAAACAAATGAGTGAATTTGAACAGAATCATTAGTACAGAACTGCAAATCTTGAAACCCTCTACGTGTAAAAATTAAATTAATAGTATTACATAGTAATACAGGGAATCATTTGACTATATGCAATTAAATGAATAGTGTTGACTAGAATCATTAGTTTTAAATTGTAATACTTGTGATCACTTCACTGTGTGCAAAAAATGATTAATATCAAATATAAGTATTCTTGTGAGATAGCAATACTTGAAGCCAGTTAACAGTGTGCAAACAATAGTAGTACTTAATTGTGAGGAAACAAATTACTGTAACTTTTTTAAAAAGGAAATTACCTACAAACTATTCACTTACAAATCATATATGTATATCCTTTTAACCGTGTGCAAATAAATAACTGATGTTAACTAAAACTGTTAAACCATTTAACTATCATGGCTTAAGTACCTCGAAGTAAATGAGTTCGACTTCCAGTCACGCTATTACATTTACTTTCAGACTAATACCCTTGGGAGAGATATGACCCCCCCCCGCCCGATCCTTACCATCTGAGGGTGAAATAGTACAACTACAGTTCTTCTACAATGATTTTTAACTGAACTACACACCAGTGATGATGCAAATAAATCATTAACACTATTTACTTGATGTCATCTTTGGTCGGCTGGTGAATTGACAAACTGACATAAAGGGTCATGGTAACAACAACAACAACAACAACAAAAAAAGAAATCCCTTGAGTCATAACAATACAATTTTAATAGATATTGATATTGCTATGGTTGTCTAACTTATGTTTTAAGGTGACAGGATGGATTTTTTTGAATTGCACAGGCTAACATAAAAGAAGAAAGCTGTTCTTATGAAGAATCTTGTACTGCCCACTTGCCGCTCCCGACGGACCATCAAAGTTAAGCAAAGATTAGTATGTTCAGTACTTAAATGAGTAACCACTTAGTGATAACAGGTACTGTAAGCAACCAAAAGCCTGCATGCCAGACTAAGCAAAGCTCCGTACATAACGATATGTTGCTCTTTCCTGGCCATTTCTTCAGTGACAAAGACAGTCCTGAAATAGTGAAATTAACTCAAAATGTGCAGGGTTATAGCAAGGTCGGGGGTGGGAATGTCAACCTTTCAAATTTCATGCATCACTTTTTCTACATAAGAGTTCAGTTGCTACAGAAGGTCAGTTTTTAAGCGGATTATAACAGGTTCGTATTCAGCGTTTTCCTTCACTTAGACTGGTAATTTTACCAAAGTTAGAGGCCCTAGTCTATCCTATTTACTCATAGGGGGAGAGAGAAAAGACGGATTAGTGTCTTTCTCATGGGCATTCGGACGAAGTGAAACACAAAACGATTCGAGAGGAATTGAACTCTAGTCACCGATTTCATTTACTAGAATAATAACCGTTACAATAAGCACGCTTCCTTTAGTGCATTTAATTGGTCACACCCTGTATTTAGAGACTAAGCTATCATTTGTTTTTACATTAAATCATGTAATATTGTAATGTTTTTTTTTCTTCTTCTTATATCCCTTATGGAATTCTATCTTTAACAGATTCCTGATAACACTATTTCCCCTTCAGTAATCTGGAAACACTTGCCTCCTTTCGGGAGTAAAATCCCATCGACGGTGTTATTCTCTTTCCAAGGAGCAATTCAGTGTAGTTAACAGGTCTCACTAAAGATCATGGATCTCATTTGTTATCCTTTTTTCTGCCATGGAGTCATTTTTCTAACTGTACATTGAAACATTAAGAATTTATTAGTCCTTCTCCGTAGAGTCTATACCCACAATTCATCTGATGATTGAATTTTTTTAAATATATAAAAATAATCACCATGAAGAGGTGAGTTAACGTATTTTTTAAAGGTTTTACCATGCTCCACTGGTTAGTATCTGAGCCCTTTCCTGATATATGAAAAAAGTTTTTATTACAATATATATATAAATTTCTTTTCAAATTCATCCGATGAACCTGTCAATAGACGGGTGAAATAAATTCATAATGGAGCATATTTATTTATTTTCTTGTTTTTAATGATATTTTGTTCAGCATAGGTTTCTTTATATTTACTTACATATATTAATCAGCCGTGCATTGAGCACTCCCTTTGAATTAGTTTATTTAAGTCTACTTACAGACTTAACTGATACAGTGTATATATATATATATATATATATATGTGTGTGTGTGTGTGTGTGTGTGTGTGTGTGTGTGTGTGTGTGTGTGTGTGTGTGTTGTTTCAGAAAAATTGATGTCATTTCACAATCTATTAACTTGGCCTATTCTAGCTCAAATGATCTCAAATTTTAACAGCAATCAAAATTTCATGTTTAATGTTTATTTTCCAGGTATTGAAAAGCCATTCACAAGAAAAGAAAATGTTTTTAAACACGAAATATAGAATTCTGAGTTGTTTCTACACGTGTAAGAAAGTGAGATCATTTAAACGATAATTTGTCAAGTTATTTAGATTACGAAATGAAATCAATATTTCTGAAACACCCTGTACATCTCAAACGATATCAAATTTTTATAAACATCCTATACATTAGCGAAATATATAATATCAAATCCGACAGTATTTACATAGAAAGTATGAAAAGCAGTCTTCAAATGATGTATTCTTTATATAAACATTGCCAACATCTCGATCAATCTGACCATCTTCAGGGCGATACAAAAACGTTCAACAACAATTGTACTGCTCTGATGATGGTCGGATAGACCGAAACGTTGGCAATGTTTACATAAAGAATACATCATTCAAATATTTTGTGTTTATATATATATATATATATATATATATATATTAATCAAGTATTGATTACCGACAAGTTTACTCTTCGGAGAGTTATTTATTGCAGAAATAAATAAGATGATTAAAATGATCTTCAAAAAAGCCAATGGGATTTTAGTGCCTTACTGATGTCTCCAGAGACGACCAGTTGACCAATTTCAAGTATGAGAAACCTATTTTAATAGACAGAAATTCAGTGTTGAAGTATTTGAATGTTTTTCCCCTGAGAAATACACACTGCTCATAAAGGCATTTATGAGTGAATAAAAAAAGAAAAGTCTGTTTCTTTCAATGCTTTCTGTCGATAATTTCCTTTACAGAATGTGACGTGATGTACTGGAAGAAAAAATTATATATATATATATATATATATATAAGAGAAGGGGAAAACCAAGACAGAACAAAAGAAAGGAAAGTGAAAAACAGCTATCAAGCAGATTGCATTATACTTTTATACTCGAAAGCGTATATATGTATTTATATATATATTCGCTTTCGAGTATATATACATATATGTATATATGTAAGGGAAAGTGTGTTGGGGTAACTTTCAATAGAATTTTCCTATTGATGTGTTTATTTGTTGTTGTTTTTAGTTTATTTTTCTTTTCGTCTGTTCTGAAATATTCCTGAAAAGAAAAAAGTTTTCTGATTTTCAAAGAATCAATGTCCAAGAGAGAAAAATATATATAGGAATGAGTAGCCTACTCGAAAATGTAGTAAAGTTTATGCTTAAATATGCGAATATACACATGTGAGATCATATAAATGTTTAATAAAGTATTACATGTGAATTTTATTAAACTTGAAATGAATACATACGTCCCAACTAATAAAATCATGCGTACATATATTTCTGAAGTTACATATTAGTCTGTCACTATACATATATATATATATATATATATATATATATATATATATATATATAAGTTTATATATGATATCCAACCTACTTATATATACTCACACATCTCCATCTGTGTGTTTGGGAATACGTCTTGGTATTTGTAGGTTTTATTTACATATACATTCCGAGCCATTGGCCTAATGAGGAGAATGTTCACCAATAGTCCGGGAGACCGGGTTCGATCCCAGGTCGAGTCATACCAAAGATTCAAAAGATGGTACTTGATGCCGCCTTGCTTAACACTCAGCACAATAAGGTGATATAAAGGGTAAAGTGGAGCAATCCTGGGAATTGATGTAGTAGCTATTCAAAAAGGAATCTTCGGTTGGTTAGTTTTTAAGACATATAAACCTTTGTAGATTATTTAAAACCAAATCCATTTTTATGCAAATAGTTCTCTTTCAAACAATTCAGTTTAGCATGAGTACACAGTTTAATTGTCAAAAACATTTCTATTTCAAGCAATTCAATTTAGTAAAATAGTTCTAATTCAAACAATTCAATTTAGCATAAGTATGCAGTTAGTTCTATTTAACCCATAAAGAGCCCTATCAGGTGCAACCATTCCGGGCCAGAGTGGGCCGGGGAGCAATGGCAATGAAAGGGTGCCCCGCATTCCTCAATATTCCAGTATCACTGAAACCTCACCATTAGATTGTTTATTGTCATATCCAGGACACTCGTTCGGGGGTCTTACCTCTCTGCAGGGGTGCAGTCGGTGTATTCTTCAGCCCCAGCCAACCGGACAATACACAGATTTAATGTCAAAACAGTTTTATTTCAGATAATTCAGTTTAGTATATGTACACAGTTTAGATGTCAGAACAGTTCTATTTCGAGCAATTCAGTTTAGCATAAATACGCAGTTTAAATGCCAAAAACAGTAAATTCAATAAACCACAGTTTAGTTCAATTTCACCCATAGATATGATCCTTATCAGGTGCTACCACTCCGGCCCAGAGTGAACCTGGGAGCAATGGCAATGAAGGGGTACTCTACATTCCCCAAAGTTCCAGCATTACTGAAACCTCACCATTAGATTGTTTAGTGTCATATCCAGGAACTTCGTTGAGGGAGGGTCTTACCCCTCTGCAGAGGTGCAGTCAGTGTATTCTACAGCTCCAGTCGACTGGGCAAGGAGCCTTCGGGTCACCCTCGACTAAGGTCGCCAACTTATAGTTAGTTATCTGTACTTATGACTCGTATACGTTTGAATGCGTTGATTATATATATACATATTTATATACATATATTTACACACACACACACACACATTATATATATATATATATATACGAGGTTGGACTGAAAACTTCCTATGTTGACATCATATCTGCTTTCCTGACTTTTTGATAAATTGGATCCAACCACTGTCACACCGAAGGAAGAAGTTTGTGAACAACCAGGAGGACAATGCTAACAAATAAATCACATTTGGTCGCATCCTAAGAAGGTATCTTATTCAGTGTATGAACTTTTCAACCGACCCTCATATATATATATATATATATGTATATATATATATATATATATATATATAAATATTGTCATCCACAAACAGACTGTTTCGTTGTATTACAACTCTTCAGTGTGGCTAGACACGTAGGACGCTTGAAGCTGGGATCGAAACCTGTTCAACTTTACGTTAGATTTAGTATCAGACCGCTCGGCCAACAAGCGTACCACGTCAGCTAGGGAATTATAAGGTATTATGTAGCAACAGCAGCAGTAGCGTTTGTTTGTTTACAATTTATACCTTACTGGATAACAGAGTGCTCAATTCGTTCGAATATCTTTGCATGATGCGAGCGGCAGCCGAAAATTTCTTCGCCAGAGTGCTCAACCCCCATGGGGGGCGTAAACATGCACAAATATAAACCCACATACACACGCCTAAACAGACACGCACATATTATATATATATATATATATACACACACACAAACGCACACACACAGGCATCTACCAATGTATGTACAGTTGTACGTACTCATGAAATATATATTTACATATAAAAACTTACATGTTAACGTCTTTTCGATATCAATACACTTCTATCTTAAGAGAACAAACATAATACAGAAAATATTTGTAAATATATTCTTTCATATTAATATCCAACAATAATTGTGAGCCCCTTTTCCTACCCCACTGAAAGCTAAAGATTTGAACTCATTGAACCCTTTATTCACTTCCTTATTATTACTATCTAAACTTTACGTGTATATGTGCCTCACTTGATGAATGCGTGTATTTTATTTAGTTAATGTCGGTGATACACACAGACGTAAACAGGCCGGAGAGAAAATGAACAAAGTCGTAAATTAATAAGATTTTTACAATTCGAAAAAAAAAAAAAGACATAAATAAACATGGAGGAGGAATATTGCGGAGTTCTAAACATTATATATATATGTATATATATATATATAGCAGCAGGTAGAAAAACAGTCATAAATAAACAGCTTCCCATTTGTTGATAAACGCCTAACGGGAATGTATAAATTATGAAACGGTGCTAAACGAAACGAAACGCAACGATCTGCAATGAGATGACAAAAAAATGAAACAAAAACTAAAACGAAAAAGGCAGAAATAACATTCACTACCAATAAAGGCTAAAAAAAAAAAAAAAAAAAAAAAAAAAAAAACCATTACAGAAAGGCAACGAAAAAGAAATATGTAAGTAAAACGAAATAAAAGAAATTTAAAAAAAAACTACAAAAAATAACAACGTATAACGGGTTTACAACATCATGAAAGCTGGCTAGAACTGTTTCAAAACTTCTTTTCTTTTCTTTTTTATATATATATATATATATAAGAGAAAAAGAAAAAGATTAAAAAAAAAGATTCCTACCATTGGGCTTTCGTCGGGTAAGAAGACGGGGATGTCCTGTGATATGCATTTGGGTGATGACGAAAAGGACGAAGAAGACGATGCGGTGGCTGTGGTGGCTAACATCGAGAGAAGAACGAGCTCGGTTGCCGAAAGACTCCACCACCTGCGTGTAGCCACGGCAATCTTTCTGTGTACCATCAGACAACCGAAAGAAGTCTCGCCAGAATCGCAGAAGGCGTCGAGAAAGTTCTGAAAAAGAGGAAAAAAGAAAGAAAGAATGAATTCTAACGGGAAAAGAAAAGAAAGGTTTCTGTAACAAGAAGAAAAAAAGGTGCATTTATTTGAAGGAAGAAAGGATTCTATTCAGAATCTAGGCAGCAAACGGTAACTTTGTTTTGAAGAAGAAATTTATGAAGAAAGAAAGAAGGAATAACAACAAAAACGTTTTGAGCGAGTAAAAGAAAAAAATGATTTCTGTGCAAAAAAGTGTATATATTTGAAGGGAAAATAGATTCTATCCAGAATGTGGGGTACAAATGAGTAAATACGTTTTGAAAAAAAACAACAGCAAACAAAAGACAAAGAGAAAAGAAAAAAATGGTTTCAGTAAAAAGAAAAAATGTTTATGCATTTGAAGGAAGAATGGATTCTATCCCAAATGTGAGGTGCGAATGAGTAACTTTGTGAAGAGGAAGAAGAACAATAACAAATGAAATGAAATAAAAGAAATCAGAGTAAAATTCACAAAGAAATACGAAAAAGATAGAAGAGGTTATTCTGCGAGAGAGAGAGGGAGAGAAAGATAGAGAGAAATAAACCCCAAGCTAGAGGGATGCATGAAGAAAAGAAGACAAAATAGAGAGCAGGGTCCTATGAAAAGAAAAAATGACTGGTTTGGTTTGATGGTACGTATATCAACCATTATAGGTTATTCACTGCCAAATCCATTTTTATACATACTAACAGTTCTATTTCAAACAATTCAGCTTAGCATAAGTACACAGTTTAAACGATAAAACACTTCTATTTCAAACAGTTCGGTTTAGCATAATTAGATAGGAGCCTATAGGTTCTTCCACTCCAGACCAGAGTGAACCTGTGAGTGATGGCAATAAAGGACTACTCCACATTCCCAAAGCCTCATCATCAGATTGTTTAATGTCATATCCAGAACACTCGTTGCGGGGGGGGGGAGAGTATTACCCTTCTGCAGAAATGCAGTTGGTGCATTCTGCAGCCCCAGCTGACTGGGCCGGAATAAAATAAGAAACGATAAGCTATATAAAAAAAGGGTAAATTTAAAGTAACAATTAAAAGTCACCGAGAAGAAAAGAAAGATGAGTGAAAAAATTATAAGTAGGTTTAAAGTGAGAAAGGGAACAAATGAGTGAATAAAAATCCTAACCGGTGTAAAGAAAGAATAAATATGATATAAGTTAATTTGGACAGAAGTAAGTTTAAAAGAGAAAAAATAAATTCAGGCGCAGAGAGAGAGAGAGAGAGAGAGAGAGAGAGAGAGAGAGAGAGAGAGAGAGAGAGAGTATAGGAAGAAAAAAATGAAAGAAAAAAAGGAGAAGAAGCGAGAACGAAAGAGAATAAGGGAAAAAAGAGGCGTAGGAGAAACAAAAAAAAAAAGGAAGAAGAGATATAAAGAAAGAGGGGTAATAAAAAAAGAAAGAAAAAACAGGAGAAAAAAGAAGAGAGAAGATAGACAAAGAAAAAAAGAGGAAGAAAAAAAGAAAAAAGCCAAAGGAAAAAAAGGAGGAAGTGAGAGAAAAAGAATCAAAAAAGGTTTGGTTGGTTTGGCTGTTTGGGTTTTATGGCATATCAACCTTTGTAGGTTATTTAATGCCAAATCCATTTTTATACAAATAAACAGTTCTATTTCAAACAATTTAGTTTAGCATGAGTACACAATTTAATTGTTAAAAACACTTCTATTCAAACAGTTCTAATTCAGCTAATTCAGTTTAGTACTAAGTACAGATTTTGTTTAAACACAGTTAAATATCATAACAGTTCTATATGAAACTTATAATAAGCACGCAGTTTAAATGTAAGTACAGTTTAATTGTGAAAGACATTTCTATTTCAAGCTATTCAGTTTAGTCAAACAGTTCTAATTTAGTTTAGCATAAGTATGCAGTTACTTCTATTAAACCCATAGATAGGGTCCTATCAGGTGCTACCATTCCGGGCCAGAGTGGACCTGGGAGCAATGGCAATGAAGGGGTGCTCTGCATTCCCCAAAGCTCCTGCATCAATGGAACCTCACCATCAGATTGTTTAGGGTCATATCCAGGACACTCGTTATGGGGGGGGGTCTTACCTCTCTGCAGTGGTGCAGTCGGTATATTCTACAGCCCCAGCCTACTGGGTAATAGACAGAGTTAATGGCAAAACAGTTTTATTTCAGATAATTCCGTTTAGTATAAGCACACAGTTTAGATGTCAAAACAGTTCTCTTTCGAACAATTCAGTTTAGCATAAATACGCAGTTTAAATGCCAAAATCAGTAAACTCATGAAACGACGGTTTAGTTCTATTTAACCCATAGATAGGATCCTATCAGGAGCTACCACTCCGGGCTAGAGTGGACCTGGGATCAATGGCAATGAAGGGGTACTCTACATCCCTCAAAGCTCCAGCATTACTGGAACATTACCATCAGATTGTTTAGTGTCATATCCAGTACACTCGTTGAGGGGGGGGGGGTCTTACCCCTCTGCAAAGAAGCAATCAAAGAAGGAAAAACAATCTGGAGTAGAAAGTGAGAGAATAAAAAATAGTAAAAAACAGGGAGGGAAAGAGAGAGAAGAAAAGAGGGAAAAACAAATGAGAAGGAAGATGAGAAACAGAAAAGAAAAGGATAAAGAAAAAGAAAAAATAGACTAAAGAAACAGAGAAGAAAAATAAAGAAACAAACGAAAATTCAAAAATGGAAAAAAAAATATTTCATGGAAAAAAGTAGAAAATTTTGGAAGAAGTAAATACACAAAAAGTAGAGAGAGCAAAAAAATAAAATAGAATAAAATAAAATAAAACGAAATAAAATAGAAAAAAAAAACAGAAACAGAAAAAGGAGAAATCTCTCACGGAGTTGTGGTTAATGTGCTGGACTGCGACATTGTAGTAAGCGAGTTCGCACTCCAGTCGCTCTATTACATTTATTTTTGGACTAATAAACTTAGAAAAAGCATGAATTCCCTTATCCCTACCACCAGCTCTTGATTTAATAGCACCCCTTCTATACTTCAACAAAGGGGGCTTTTGTATTAAATAACCCATAAAGGTTGATATGCCGTTAAAGAAAGAAGCCAATTGAGAGGTCAAAAAAATCTAAATATTAAAAAAGAGGAATGAACTTTTAAAAAAAGAGATAAAGTAAAGTAACAATGAATTAATTAATGAGTGAGTGAGTGAATGAAAGAAGCGGTAAATGAATGAAAGATAATAAATGGAAAACAGAGGAACGAATGAAAAATCTAGACACATTGAATTAAATAAGAAAGAAAGAAACGAACTGAATAAGATAGATCGATCTGAATATGAAAGAAAGAAAGAAAGGAAGGAATGATTAAACGAACTGAATAAGATAGATAGATCTGAATGTGAAAAAAAAGAAAGAAACGAAGGAATGATTAAACGAACTGAATAAGATAGATAGATCTGAATGTGAAAGAAAGAAAGAAAGAAAGAAAGAAAGGAATGATTAAAGCAGCTACTCTATAAAAGAACAAATGAATGAAAGGAATAATGACTGACTCAATGAATAAGTGAAAGAATGAATAAAAAATAAATTATTTAAATTGAAGAAAGATGAAGGGGAGAAACATTTAATGAAAGAAACGATAAAGGAAAAAACAAACAGTAAAAGAGGAGAGTGACAAGAGGGACAGAATTTGATCTAACCGACTGACAAAGACTATATATATATATATATAGGCGCATGCGCGCACAAATCTATTCATAACGGTATACACACAGCAATAAGAGACACAAATATATCAATTTATATACAATTCATACAACCGAATCCGATATATTCCGTATTCATCTTTCCGATATTTATCTACTTTTATATCTACCACAATAAATAAATAAATAATCAGCAAACAGGAAGAGATATTCTGAAGCGTAATTCTTTCCCGCTTTATTTAGCGTCTTTTCGCCGCCATCTTGTTTGTTCCTTCCTGCGTCAATGCAAGTCTTTATATTTTCAAGCGAATGCCGCTCGTCATTTTTTTCTCTTTTTTTTTTTTTTTTGTGCGACATCAGAAAGCGATAGCTTAGCTTTTTCCCCTCTGGCCCCCACATAACAGCGAATAGATAAATAAATAGACAAAATCATGTAGCATCCGTTTGTGTTCCCAGTCAACAAATGCCTAAGAAGACACACGGATGGTGAAACACTTGCAGAGAGAGAGAGAGAGAGAGAGAGAGAGAGAGAGAGAGAGAGATTAAGCACGAATAAAAAGAGACACTTAACGCGTTCAACGCACAGAAGAAACAAGAGCGTTCGTTTTTATTTTTTTATTTTTAGCCTCATTGTCCCTATCGTTGTCTATAATGGCATAATGAATGTAGATGCTAAAGAAACGTTTGCATTGAATAGTCTAAAAAGATTCAGTTTGTATCCTTAATAGTAAAACCGCTTTTATCGTGTCGATGCACAAATTGACAGTGTACAAAAGTGGCCGTAAATCACCAGGTTTATTATATAGGTGTTACTGGGTTTAATATTTCGGTGTTTCTTCACATAGTCCTCAGTAGACGTGAATTCTAAGAAATTCAAACCAAATTTCCAACAATTCAAAGAATCAAAAAGACACAAGGTTCTTGCCATCAATTTCTTTCAAATCTTTCTGATCAACCATGTACCGATTATTTGAAATTTTTATTGTGTATATATATATATATGTGTGTGTGTGTGTGTGTGTGTGTGTATTTTAAAATAGGTAGGTCCACGAAGAGATTTGTATCTTTTTAATTTATTTATTTTGTTCTTACATACGTGTATGTTTCCAGCTTGTTGCTTTCGTCAGAGAACATATAGGCCTTGTCAATGTAGTACTCAATGAGACTTGAACTCACTCATGTTTCTGGAAACATATACGTATGTAAGAACAAAATGAATAAATGAATGAATAAATTAAAAAAATACAAATCTCTTCGCGGACCTACCTATTTTAAAACATTTTTATTCTCTCTTTGTACCTACAACAATATATATATATACTTCTTTGCATCAGAGGCAATGGTCCATTTTTCCGCCCACAGAGATAATTTTTTCTTGTAATCGCAAAAGTTTTGTAGAGCCTGTCACCGGAAAATGGCGCATTAATGTGCCACAGATTCTCTCTAACACTCCTTAGGGATTGAATCCAGATTTTTTTCCTTCAATAATGGTTGACTAACCAAAGCTATAAAGTCTAGTTTGACCAATAGTCGAGGGGAAAAAGAGATTCATGTTTTTCGCCCCAAGGGCATTAACGCGAAATGAAACACGAATAGCCTCGTCCAGAATTTTAATTTGGCTCTTCAAGGCGACAAAAAAATACTCTCGGATAGTAAAACAATTTCCAGTTCAATTTACAATTGAATAATTTGTTGGAGTCTGCGTACGTTGAACATCATCTTTTTAACCATCCAAATTCTCTACAAAGCGGACATAACTATGAAATGATAATTAGAAGTTTTTCCTTCTCAATAAATGCATCAACGTTATCATGGACGGCTGTTGCATCGGGAAGGATGTAAAATTTGTCCTTCAAGCAATGAGGGTTTTTTAAGACTTCAAATCAAAATGGGCTTGTGTCAAAGTTTATTGACGTGAAGATACGGTTAAAAAACATACAAGTATGAAGAGTATTTGGCATTAAATAACCTACAAGTGTTGATATGCCATAAAAAAGAAACAAACAATCTCTTGCAAGTTGTATTTTTCAGGGTTTATTATGTTGATTTTCAGTAAATAATGATCAAAAAGGAGATAATTATTTCATCTAATGACATATCAACCCTTGAGCTTTTTTTTAATGGCAAATAATATATATATAATTTGGAAGTGAATAACTTGTAGGTAACTTTATTGTTAAACGAGTTAGAATTCATTTGTTTGCACAAAGTTGAATATTTTCAAATATTACGATGTAACCCTAATAATTCTATTTAAAATTAACCATTTGTTTGCTTACAGTTAAATGGTTTCAAATATTGTAATCTAACCCTAATAATTCTATATTTAGCATTTTATCATTAGTCTCTGGTGACAAGCCTAAAACACCAGGCTTAAGGTGTATAGTTAAACAGCCCTCAGCGCGAAATAGTTAATTTATTGATATAAAGGGTTCTGTAAGTAAAAACGTGTACGTGCATCCTGAGTATGAAATTAAACTGCATTTGGTGGTGAAGCTCAATTTCTAGAGATCTGATGAGTGTTAATGTTATATAACATATGCCATGGATTTTTGGTTCGTTCCTAGTAACCCCGTGTGCTTTGACAAGCTGCCACGTTGTGATTAGTAAACAGGACAGCACGATCAGGGCACTCAGGTCGAACTGGTGTGTAAAAGGAAGGAGACCACATGATGAGAACAACGTGGTCAGATTTAGACAGAGTCCAGAGAATCGGAGTCGAGCGTGGGACACGCAGCCGATCAGAGGTGTCTCAGCTTGCAAGGGGGTGCTAGCGTTGGCATCCCCTGGCTCCCGGAAGAAGATATGAGAAGAAGTCCTCTCTCTGAGTATATGTCTCTCCACCCATCTCTCACACACCACAGAAACATCAACCCTTTTGAGAATAAAGTGTGAGAGATATGTTTTTATAAAAGAAGTGTGTTCGTTCGTTCATTGAAGATCGTAAATCAATGTTATGAATATGGGTATATAACATTAATTCACCTATTCGTTGTCATTGCTCCACTCTGACCTGAAGTTGTAGTATCCGTCAGAATCCGATCTATGAGTCAAATAGATCTATTTGACTATCATCAGTATTATTATTAGGTATACTTGAAACCACACAGCTGTATACAGACAAATTAGTACTACTACTATCATCATCATCTTGTCCGGCCATCAGCGCAGATATCCCTAACCCTCGCTCGCCACCCTTCCTTATCGTTCATCGCTTCTAGCAGGCCCTCAGGGCTACATCCCGTATCCTCACAGAGCTGCTGTATGTATGTTCGAACTGGTCGCTCAGCTTTTGCTCGGTCATGTGAAGGGGTCCATAAGAGTACATCCCTTATGAGCTCGTCATGTCTGGTTTGTCTAATTTTGTTAGTTTTCGTGATGGGTGGTAGGTGGCCGTATAGCTGCTGCTTTCTAGGGTGTTGCCTCCAGGAGTTGTTCAATATTGCTCGCAGTATCCTTGTGTAGTTGTAGTCAAGCTTTTTCTCCGGCGGTTTAGTTATCGTCCATGTAGTGCATCCCCTCTTATCTCTCAGTACAGTGGGATTTCGATCGTTCTGATCGTATTATTATCCAATAAGTCACTATAATGACCTTAGAGAAACAGGACTTTACTCAATACCTGTGCTGTACCCAAAAGACCAGGGCGTATCATATTCAACTTTTAGTGGATCCAAGAAGCGTTTCAGTTTTGTTGGAATAGAATGAAGTGCTTCAATCACCACTGGTAACACTTTCATTTTAATTTTTAAGAAATACTATATTTCTGTCACTTTTATTTTGAGAGCAGAGTACTTGCCACACATTTTAAGTTTTCAAAAAGCTCTATTTGACCAATAGATGGGAACCTAACAAGTGCTACCACTCCGGGTCAGAGTGAACCTGGGTGCAATAGCAATGAAATGGCAACACATACCTCCCAGAGCTCCAGTGGGAGGAAAATATCAACTGATCGAGATTGATATGAAGAGACCGAGATTTAAAAAAGCAGACTGTAAGTGATAGGATAAAAAGAATAGGTATATTAATAAATAAGAAGTGGAGAGATAAACTATCAATGAAGAATGTCTACTGTATTAGAAGGACAGAGATATAGGACATAGATAGATAGATAGATAGATAGATAGATAGATAGATAGATAGATAGATAGATGTGAACAAACTTAGATAGGGATGAACAGACTGAAGTAAATAGATTTTAATAAGCAGGTATGAACAGCCTAAGATAGATACATATGAATAGAATTAGAAATGGTTATTCAGATATATAGATGTGAACACACACACGTTTATAGATGAACACACACGGATACATTATATATGAACAGTTGGAAATAGATGCCTACTGAACAGAATAAAAATTGCTAAAGAACAGATGGCCATTTTCCTAACAATTTTGTTGTTCTTTATCCGTTTTGCACGAACACCATAACAATTTATTTAAATTTTCCCGCTTCTGAATAGACGACTTACCTTCTTTTCTTTCTCGACAAGTCCTATATTTAACATAAATTATTTATATCTCCGTCATGGATGGATAAAAAAAAATGGCTCACCCAAACACTCCCGCCATACAAAACAAACAAAAATATAAGAGGTCTTAAGAGCCTCTTTTCTTTTCGCATTCATGCTTTTTTTTTTTTCTTTTATCGTTCTAAGCTGCCAATATAACATCATGTGTTGTAGATACATATGTAAGACAAAAGTAATATTTACGTGGAAACGTAGACATTGATTGTCGTCTCCGAAAGAAAGTGCGGGTTTTTTTTCCGACTTACCTACACCACCCGGTGTCCTCGTGGTGTAATGGTTAAAGCGATGCACTGCGGAATCGTAGTACGCGAGTTCGTACTCCAGTCGCGCTATTACTTTCACTTTCGGGCAAATACCCTTTGGAAAGGTATGAACCCCCTTATTCTCCCTCCAGCTATGGGTAAATAGTAGGACGGACTAGGTTCTTCAGCCTTGGTGAGGCAACTAGTCTAGGAGAAGGAAAACTCTGAATTCAAACCTGTTAAACTCCGCTTAAAAATTGACCTTGTGTCATATCCTGCCCGAGCGGAGGGGTTGGTAAATAGTACCTACACCACCCGGAGTAACACACAGAGGTAAAGCTTTATGTGTACTTTACATAAAAACATGCACACACATATTCCACTTGTACACACACACACACGCGTACATGTGCATATTTACGTGCATCATCAGATATGCACATACGTACGTTTATATATATATATATGCAGACTTTTCTCCATACACGAGTTTATATACACATATACATATATGGTCGCAGTAATATTGGCACGAAAATATTTACATAGGTACACACATACGTACAGTAACGCATGCAAACACACAGAAATATGTATATATTTATGTGTAATGCACACGCCATATACCACACTGGAGAACTACTTGTGTATATATATATATATATATATATATGTGTGTGTGTGTGTGTGTGTGTAAATACATATTTATGTGATATATATTATAGAGACACACGTATATATATATGGGGTGTGTGCATGCAATGCACACGCTATACATCACACTGGAGAACAATGTATATGGGTATAAATACATATGTATGTGATATATATTATACACAAACACACACGTGTGTGTGTGTGTGTGTGTGTGTGACTGCATGTAATGCACCCCATGAATACGTATTTCTATTATGTGTGATATATCGATAGCAATCTGAAAGAGGCTAACAGCATATAGATCAACTCTTTACTGAGTTATAGCTTTCAAGGCCTGCAGATGCTGGCTTAATATACTGGCCGTGTAGATATTAAGAGAATATTTCACCGCCTGTGACAGTCAAAGATAGATACATGTTGTTACGGCGGATTTGGAGGTCGACGGGAAATATCCAGGAATGGAGGGTCGGATGGAGTTGGGGATGCTGGTCGATAAAGACTCTCAAATAGAGGGCTTTTCTTAGCCAAAGGTGGTCAGAACAAGGCGTTCGGGGGAGGCGGGACAGATACTGTCCGACAAAAATGATGTACGAAAAAAAAAGAAAAAGAAAAAAAAGAGGTATATTCAGCGGACTCTCCATTGAACGGATGATGGTATATTTCGGATTTAGCAGGCATTTACACAGGGTTGATTAAATATTTCATTTTAGTGCACTAGCTGCTAATAAGATATTGTAAATAATCTTTTATTTTTATTATATATATATATATATATATATATATAACAGGGTCAGCACCGTCACTATATATAAGTTGTTCTTTCTTAGTTGTTCTATTTGACCAAAAGATAAGTTAGAATAACATATAGAGTCAACGGACTTGATGACTGACAGTTATCAAGCTCTGTTGGCAATGTCTATGCTATCCTAATATATATATATATATATATATATTCTCTAGCTGATATTGTCATGATGGCTAAAGTGCTAGCTTGTAACCTCGAACTAAACGAGTTCGAACTTCAGTTTTGCTATTACGTTCACTTTAGGACCAAACCCTCGGAAAAGGCATGAATCCCTTTATCCCACCCCACTAGCTATGGCTTAAATAATATCAGTGCTGTTCTTTAACAAGGAAGACTTTGGCATTAACTAATCTATGAAGGCTGATATTCCATTAAATAAAGAAAAGAAACCAAACTAATACTGAGCACTCTTTGTTTTCAGATATAGCAGACACACACACTTATATATATATATATATATATATATATATATATATATGGATTTCATCTGTGTCGGGTATAAGAATGAGTCACATTGTGGGCACACATAACCATCATTAAGGGTTTTCGGACTATTGTCTTCATCTTTATTGTTATTTCCACAACGTTTCGGCTGATATGTCCTCCGGCCTTCTTCAGGTGTTTGTCGAACTTGGGAACCTTCACGGAACTTCGAACTACGTCCTTTATTGAAACCACGGGGGTCGCCTGTTCTGATTCCCTTAGCCATAACCGGGTACAAGTGTTAAGTATTCCTGTATTGTTACTCGCCTGTAGTGAGGATTGAACCTGCAACCTCCAGATGATTGTCTCCTTAGAAGCTTAGGGAACCAACGCCTATAACCGTTACGCCATGTGTCCTGCTGAAGAGGGTCAGAGAACATATCGGCCGAAACGTTGTGGAAATAACAATAAAGATGAACACAATAGTCCGAAAACCCTTAATGATAAAAATTAACAAGCTTCGTGTCAGAAATTTAGACAACTAACACATAACCATGTTGTTCATCTTTACCAGTGGGGAAGATCATGTGTTCGTTTAATGTGTCTCTTGAAGAATTTTCATGGTTGACCTCCATAAGAAAACTTCAAGAATACACCTAATAAACACATGATCTTACCCACTAGTAAAGATATAATACATGGTTATATGGGTCCACAATATGATATATATATATATATATATACGTGTGTGTGTGTGTGTGTGTGTGACTTGAAAACAAATCCTCCCATAACATGATTTGGTCGTGGTGGCACTACTCATGTAGCGTGTTTTGAGCAGGAATGGCCTGCGGAGCCCATCCCTCTCCAGGTCTGGTTTTGAATTCAGAGTTTTCATTCTCCGAGATCGATTACCATATCAATGTCAAAGAGCCGAATCTGATCCACTATTTACCTATTTATATCGTCACCAGGGGTATTAGTGGTATGTGAAAAATAATCAGCCTCGTTCAGGGTTTGAACTCGGGTAGCTGATTCCATTTCATACGACGATAACAAAGTGCCTCCTTATACAGACGATATTTCAACTATATAATAAGATAAAAGATGATAAAAACTCATGACTCTGAATTTCACGGGTCAGATCCTTTGTACCGACACGTTTGTAGTCTATACTGTCTTTATACGTCTCCATAAAAGTTTTATTTTATGCTTCAGTCGAAATATCGTGATACTGCTCTGCATATTGTGTGCGCGTGTGTAATGATATATAGGTTGAATTACATATATCACCAGGCTTAGTGGTTATTGTTGTAGGAAATGGTATGAATGAACAGAGGTCAAATCCTCGACAAAATAGTTTGTTTTTCATTTCTTGCTCATGCTCTTCGGGAAAGACGTGAATCTACGTTCTTCCCCCAGCTATGAGTGAATAGTAGAGAAGACTTTATTATTTAGCTTGATAAGCCAACTAGTTTAGGAGAAAAAAAACCCTCTAAATTCAAACCAGCTTTAATCCGCTTAAAAACTGACCAGGTCTCAAATGTTCATGACGGAATGGTTAGGTAAGTATGCGGATCCTTCAACTATTTTATTTTGCAGTGGTGTTCACATCACGACTGACAGTCTAACGAACACTAGATAATTAGTGTTCAAGTGTGTTTGTAAAGTGAATGTTCATTCGAAAAAGATAAGCTTAGTAGTTGTTTTAAAATCTTTTCAAATTTGAAAATAAATTTTAACAGTACTGGATAAACGTCTTCTCATTTTTATTTATATATCTATTTTTACTAAGCTTGGCATAAGGTCAGGAGTATGTGACACTCAATGAGAATCGAACTCGTCAACATTTTCCTGTTAGTTTAGCTCAGTGACGCCCAACAAATTTTGCTAAGTCTGGTACACAGGATTCAAATTGCTGACACTACTTGCTGTTTCTAATTAATCGGTCACTCACTGAAACATCGAACAGGCTCATTGCTGCTTTACTTCCTTTTTTTGTCTTTGTTATTTACTTAGCTTTTCTCCGTCTTGCACACAGACCTCATATCGTTGTTTTGAGTGACCATTCATTATACTAGTTTGTTTGAAAAATAATGTCTGCTTATTGTATACATTGCGTTGATTTTGTCCGAAAATATGATTCTAAGAGTATAATTTTAATACTAGTCGTATGAACAAAATTCATTATCCTAATGATTAGCGTCTTCGTGCCCGTGGTGTAATGGTTATCGTCGTAGGAAATGGACACGGCGACACGAGTTCAAATCCTGGACGAGACTGATTGCATTTCACATAGCACTAATACCCCTGGGAAAGGTATGAATCCAATTATTCTCCCTCCAGCTATGGGTAAATAGTAGGGCAGACTGGGTTCTTCAGCCTTGGTGAGGCCACTAGTCTAGGAGAAGGAAAACTCTGAATTCAAAACCTGTTAAACTCCGCTTAAAAACTGACCTTGTGTCATATCCTGCCCAAGCGGAGGGGTTGGGTAAATATGATGATTAGCGTCTTTGTTAATTTTCTATTACTTTTTCAAGATTACATTTTGAAGTTTACATGCTCCCAATCATGAAAAGTAATGCGTTTACTTTTCCAACTATATCACAATTTTGCATCATGACAATCCTCAGACACATCTTCCCAGATGATACTGCGGAACCTCACAGACTTGGGATATGGGACTTTACATTAACCATATTCTCCTGATCTCTCACCCACCGACAACCATTTTTTCAAGCATTTAGACACTTTTTTTTACGTCAAAATACATCCTGTTCCAAAGGAGTAGAAACTGAATTATAAGTTTTCTTGGCATCAAAACTTTTAGAGTTTTATCGTAAGTAAAGTTGGTGACATTAATTGAGGGTGACCCACAGGCTCCTTTTTCCATAGCTACTACACCGAGGTGTAGGGGAGGGCGCAACTACATTCCCTGGATTGCTCCACTTTCCCCTTAATCCTTACCTTATAATGCTGAGTGTTAAGTAAGCCGGCATCGAGTACCATTTTTTGAGTCTTTGGTATGACTAGACCAGGGATTGAACCCCGATCTCCTGGACTATTGGCAAGAGGCATAAATAACCTTGTTAATCTATGAGAAAATGCATAATGATCAGGGATCATATTTTGACTGATTAAAACACTGTTTAAATTCATTAATTCAGGAATAAAAGTTTATTCTAAAATCGGATATAATTTTCCGAACAACCTAATAAATATTGATTAAGCGGGAAGAGAAGCTTTAGGTATGAACATTCTTTTAGTGTGGGGTCTGGGTTTATCATATTTACCAACCCCTCCACTCGTGCAGGATATGACACAAGGTCATTTTTAAGTGGAGTTTAACAGGTTTGAATTCAGAGTTTTCCTTCTCCTAGACTAGCTACCTTACCAAGGCTGAAGAACCTAGTCTGCCCTACTATTTACCCATAGCTGGAGGGAGAATAATTGGATTCATACCTTTCCCAAGGGTATTAGTGCTATGTGAAATGCAATCAGTCTCGTCGAGGATTTGAACTAGTGTCGCCGTGTCCATTTCAGAGGTTATACACATGAGTTGAGGGGGTGTCCTCGTGGTGTAAAAGCGATGGACTGCGGAATCGTAGTACGCGAGTTCGTACTCCAGTCGCGCTATTACGTTCACTTTCGGGCAAATACCCTTGGGAAAGGTATGAACCCCCTTATCCTCCCAGCTATGGGTTGAATAGTACCACTACTGTTCTTCTAGGAGAATAGCTTTGGCATTAAATAACCCAAAAAGAGTTGATATGCCATTAAACAAAGAAACCAAACCAAACCACACATGAGTTGAAAAGATAGAATTTTGTCTTTCATTTCAGAAAGCAAAGATATCAGCGAAATTTTCTAATTATAATGATTTCAGTTAGTACTGTTTTAGGTTTTCTTCAATCAGTTTCAGATAAAAATTCGATATATCGAACGCAATTTGAAAATCCCGATGTTTATATCAACCTCCTGTTAGCAAGGTTTGCCGACATGTTTTTCTCTTTTTCCGTTTTTTTTTTATTTGTTTGTTTTCCTTGTTTTGTCGGTTTCATCTTGATAAATTTCAGTGAAATGAACCATTCCGCATTTTATATAATTAACCACCTCAGATAGGATACTTTTCTACCTTCATTAACAGAGACCAAAAAAGAAAAAAAAAAAAGAGCGAAGTAAAATATAAACTCGGAGATTAAACGAAACACGAAACAAAAAATATGCAGATCCCTACAGATAATAATTCAATGAATGGATCAGATGAGAGGATGGTAAAGAATAAATATTCAAAATTAAACAAGAAAAAAAAAAAGATTAAAAAAATATCGCATATTCTAAACAAGTGAATTTATCTAAGGAAATATCTCAGAGGCGCCACGTATTCTAACGATCTACAGGCAACAAGATACATATATACATAAATGCATAAATAATTTGTGAATATTTAATCAAAGTCATGCTCTGATTTCTCACTCAGTGTTTATATGTATGTATGTAATTTATATCGAAATAAGAAGTGAGCTTTAAAAAAATCGATAAAAAAATCGCTTCTGATTAATAAAAAAAAAAGAAAAAAACAAAGCAGATTCAAAAACGTAATATCTATAGGATTACCAAACGTTAGACAGTCCAGTTTGACCCTGCATAATCTGTCATTCGGGATATTTACCAAGTGGGACAAATCTCTATTTTTTTTTTAATATATAGAGGGTAAGGGCAAAGCTGAACTTCTGTCCTCCGTGGTCATGGACTTAGAGGTAAGTGACCAACTCCTTGACGCTGGTGCGCTGAGCCGTTGAGTGAAAAGCATTCTTGTCGACAGATCGAAGTCAGAGGTGATTAGATTGAAGGGGTATGAGTGTGGAAGAGTTAAAATCTTATGTTTGATCAACTGAACTCTATCAAAGATGGATCAGTAGGGGACATGCGGAATCGAATATGTGGGATTGAAAGAAGAAGAAGAAGAAATTTCAAAGCAAAGAGTATATGCTTGTAATTGATCGGACATTTTGTCTTGGAAAGAAAAAAGAAAAAGAAGAATGAAAGCTCCAGCAAAAAAAGTAAAGGAAGAAAGGGTGAAAAAAGGAAACAGATAAATAGGAGGAAATAATAAATAAAATGATTTTAAAAAATTGAATAAAAAATACCGAAATAAAGAAAATGAAAGAATACAGGATATGGGATAGGAAGAAAGAAAAAAAATGAAAGAGAAAAAACGGAATGAAAAACCAGAAAGAATGATAGGATAAGGAATAGAAAAAAAGAGAAGAAAATAAAATGAAAAAGAAATATAGGGGAAAAAATAGAAATTATGTAGAAACAAAGGAGAAGAGAAAAAAGGAAGGAAGAAAATCAAAGAGAAAAAAAAACGAAACAATTAGAACCACCAGATAAGTGAATAGAGATAAAGTAAACTGAAGGTAAGTAAAAAAAAAAATAAAAAAAAGGCAAGAATGAAGAAAGAAAAATAAGGGAAAAAACGGAATGATAATAGAAAAAGACAAGTGCAATATAGTATGAAAAAAAGTAAAGGAAAGGAAACAATAAATAAATAACTACATAGATAAATAAATAAAAGAAATGAACGAAATAAATGAAAGAATTATGACGAATCTAAAAAAATTTTCTTGAATTAAGAAAAATAGCAGGAGAGCTATAAAAAAAAACTGATCAAAGCAGGGCAGAAATAATGGGGCAATCGATAACAGCATATAACTGATTGACCTATTACTTCTGTTCTATCTTGTACTCTTTAACCAAATCAAATGTCATTACTTAGCTCCCAATACTTGTGTGCTTAATTCAAGTTAGGCTTAGTAAATAACTATTTAGGACGTCTCGTATGGTGTAATGGTTAACAAGCCAGGCACAAACACCATTGTTAGTGGGTTTGATTCTCACTAGGTACTATTTACCAACCCCTCCGCTCGGGCAGGATATGACACACGGTCAATTTTTTAAGCGGAGTTTAACAGGTTTGAATTCAGAGTTTTCTCACTAGGTACCTTATATAATTCTGGCCTTGTGTCCTACTAAGCTAAGCTGAGTAACTAACGATTAAAACTGCGTTCGCAGTACCCATGAAAATATAACATTTCTGTCTGTTTTTTTTTTTTGTGTTTTTTTTCGGTGGCTTTTTTCTCATCAAGAGACGCCATCCATATAAATGTGTAACAGTAGTTTCTTGACTCAACTATTTGATCCTGGCCGTTAACCAGTGAGGTTCCTCTGCCCAACATCTGGTGAAGCGCACCGCTGACCCACCTTTGGGATTCACCCGCCTTACTTCACACCCACGATGCTGCATCCTATGATTTCCATTAGTATACGCTTGTATTGCCCGTATAATACTCTCCTCATTTAGAGGCTTATCTTGTGGCAAGCTGTAGCAGGATAACTGATTGATTATATGAAGGCAGCATATTTGAATACTGATAGAGGTTTTATTGCCGCAGAGTTATACATCTCTGGAGTTACGTTTGTAAGGTTTTGATAATGTGAGTTTTCCTTGTTAGAGTCAAAAAAAGAGTTTCCCTCTTTTCCAGCTGATTGACATGCTATTAAAACAAAACCTGAAAACAGGTGTGTGCACCTGGGTAAACTGACCATGTGTTGCCTACTACAATCGAACGGACGGAGTTAAATACCGCAAATGATTTTCCTAGAGAAAAGCATTGGAATTGATTTTACTACAGAAAAGTAGTAGAACTGATTTTGCTGCAGAAAAGCATTGGAATTGATTTTACTATAGAAAAGCAGTGGAATTGATTTTACTACAGAAAAGCAGTAAAATTGATTTTGTCACAGAAAAGCATTGGAATTGATTTTACTACAGAAAAGCATTGGAATTGATTTTACTACAGAAAAGCAGTAGAATTGATTTTGTCACAGAAAAGCATTAGAATTGATTTTACTACAGAAAAGTAGTGGAAATGATTTTGCCACAGAAAAACATTGGAATTGATTTTACTACTGAAAGGCACTGAAACCGACTTAACTCTAGAAATCTATTGTAAACCAAGAAGGAAAGTAATACCACTGATCATGAATTAAAACAAATGGTAATGATAGAACAGAGTCATTATTTGAATAATATAACAATGCTTTGTTTTAGTAGTTTTTTTTTAACGCATTGTCGTTTGGAAATGCCTCATTGATGAGTCGTCACTGTTCTCAGATTTAAAATAATTGTTTCAACTCCGCCGCTAGCTTTGTCCTAGGCAACAAGCAAAATATTAATAAATATGAATAAAATTTGATAAATGCCACCAAGGCATTTTATTGGAAACGCCTCTTAAAATTGCTTCGTCATATTTTTAATCAACTTAGAGATATAAACATTAATCTCCATTTTGATGTCCGCGACAATAATGAAGAACTTAATTTACTGTCACGTGATGAGAATGAAACGGTGTTGTAGTCAACAGAGTTTCAAGTCTACATTCTACCCGCCCCCCTTTTTCATTGATTAAAAGAGCAATTAGTTTTTTTTTTATTGCCGCTGTCTATTGAAAATTTAACTTTATTTTCTAGGATGTATATTGTAAAAACTAATTTCCTAATGTTTGAAAAAAAAAATGACATCTACGTAAATTGACCCACTTTTAGCTTCAGACATTTTTGACGATAAAAAATCTATAATATCAAATATATATATATATATATATATATATATATATATATATATATATAACTCCTCCGCACGAACAGGATACGATACAAGGTTAGTTTTTTAAATGGAATTTAACAGATTTGAATTCAGAGTTTTCCTTCTCCTAGACCGCCTCCTGTAACATAGCCAGATATGAATACGTGAAATAGACATATTCATACCGGTACGCAAAACGTTCATAATGTCCATAATGCACATATATATATAACATAGGAATCCAGAAACACGAAAAACACTTACGACTTCTTAGTTCAGGGACGAAATTTTTTTTATTACCTTTCAGTTAAAAGGTTTTTCGACATGAGGAGAGAGGCACAACCTTTCTATGCTGACTTTTCCATCTGCCCCAAACCACGTGCGACACCTGCCGCAAGGCCACTGGCCGGGCTTCGGCGAGTCCCGAAAGTCAACCGTCTTCCTCGGACCTAGAACTCAACTAACTGACTTTTCTCAAATCTCAGCCCACGCTAACGGTGTGTGATGTCACTCACATCCCAGGTCACATCCTTTATCTGGGATTTTTATTGTGACATCTCTGAATGACACGTCCGCTCCGCCCGCACGCGAATACCTGCACTCATGTTTGCACCTAACTAACCCATGCACTGAGCCGAAAGGTTCTCAGCCTAACTAAACCCAAAGGCAAGATATATAAAACGAAATCCCTCGGCCATTATATTACACTGCCATACCAAGGTTAAAGAGCCCCGTCAGTTCTACTATTCACCAAAAACTGGATGGAGAATAGATGGATGAATACCTTTCCCAAGTTTATTAGCACCTTGTGAAATGCAAATATCCTCGTCTAGGATTTGAACTCTGGTCACCGTATCCATTTCCTACGACGATAACCATTATATCACGTACGCCTCCAAAAATACCGTTTATATTTGTGTATAAATTGATCTCGTGAATCGATATCTGAAGCTGAGATTTACTCCTTATGCTTTCCATTATATTCGAATTTCATCCTTACAATGCTGTTATTATTATATTCATTAATTAATACTGTTACTCATATACCAATAGATAAATACCCCCCCCCCCAGAAATCAGGTCTTCGAAATTTAACTAGTGCATGAGTACATACGATATAGAAGATTTAGATATCCACAGAAAAAAGAAAAAAAAACATTCAGTCGTTGAAATTTGATCAACTGATGAAAAATAAAATTGCGTACTATTGAGAAAACACATTGAATAGTGTTTCGTAGAAGCTAAATGGTTACTATTCAACGAAAACATTATTTTGTCTTTTCGCATCGGTCAGGGTGCTCTAACAAGACGATCATTCAAGTTAGAGTGAGTGTTTCATTCAGTTCTCTTTTCTGACACTTTTGATAAAGTCCTCGTGGTGTAGTGGCTAACGTTTTAAACTACGAAATCGTTGTAAGCGAGTTCGAAATCCAGTCGGGCTATTATGTTTACTTTTGGACTAATACCCTTAGGAAAGGTGTGAAGCTCCTATTGCCCCCAGCTATGGGTTAAATAAAACCACTACTGTTGTTCCTAAAGGATGGATGGCACTGGCATTAAATAACCCTCGAATGTTGATATGCCATCAAATAAAAAACCCAAATCAATACTCAAACATAATAGATTGATGACATATATTATTGATACGAAGAGTAGGCTATTAAAATGAGTACAACTGTTGAGCGTATGGAAAAAACATTGTGAGTCACTTGGCATGACTGAAAGCTTATGAACCGGAAGTCAATCTCAGACCATGGCTCAAATTAGATAGTTTTAATCATATAACGAAAACGGTTCGATAGTTAAGAAAAATAATTAAAAAATCTAATTAGTAGGTTTTCAGACTGACTAGCCCGCATACGTTAGAAAGGGTGTGCATAATTTTTCCATCCACTGAAATACTCTTCGATGTATGCAGGTATTATGTATTGAAGAAATAAACTCGAATGTACACAGAAAATAAATCGTTGTTTAATCTATCAGGCAAGAAATATATTCCGCACGTTGAAACAACATGCGGCCCTAAGAGAAAGGAGTTAGGCCGCCATCATTACCGAACATCAGCGTTAGAAGCCCCGGACGATCGTCGGTCATTGAAAGAAAAGGTTAACAAAGAGGACTATCTCAAAATACGATACAGAATCGAATCACATTGAATGTATTATTTCCCGTTACATTACGAAGGTTTATCAGCGATCAATCTGTCCAGAACTTAAGTGGATGACCACTTAGTAACAGCAGGTACAGTAAGCAACTTAAGCTTAATAAATAACAAGCAAAGAATAGAAGAAGTTAAGCAATGATGAAGCTGCACAGGACTTAGATGAGTGAGATTTAGAAGCAGCCTCAACATTGGACGCAGTTTATTGTCACATATCCAGGACACTTTCTGATATTCAAAGAAGGGCTGTTAACCATTTTTTACACTATGGACTGGTTTAATATAGAAAATACTATTCATGAACAGTTAACTTTAATCATGAGAGGAATAAAGGTTATGTCACTTTTCAGTGGTTAATGGTCTCAGTTTCTTTTCTAAAACATTCATCTAACGAATTTGATGTTAAAATCCAAAGAAATATATTGGTTTTTATTTTACAAAGGAAAATCTGTTTTATAGCCATAGTAAAACAATTTGATGATTGTATATCAAGGCTTCCATAAATTGCTAAAGTGATATTTTCTCGATAATAGAAATGATTATTAAATCTACACTAAAAGATAATTATTGATTATTTTCATTGTTATTAGATTATTAAAACTATCATTTAATAACATGTCAAGGCATGATTAGAAGCAGAAAAATTAAAACAAAAATTCGACTAAATTTCTGAAAACCTTTTTTTTTTTAAATGTTTTTTTGTTTGTTCTTTTTTGTTCAGTTTAATAACATATCAACCTTTGTAGGATATTTGATGCTAAATCCATCCTTGGAGAAGAACAGTCATGGTACAATTTAACCCACAATAGAGGGTTCATACCTTTCTCAAGTGTATTAGCCTGAAAGCGCGAGTGGAGTTCGAACTCGCTTACTACGATATCGTAGTCCAGCACGTAACCTATTAAGTCAGGATGATTATCTTGTTTCTAATTGATAATCCATTTTCACCAGAGATGAACAAGAGATTACATAATTCGTAAGGTCACTCTGAAAGTAAAGCTTCCGATCGTATTATGTCGTCACAGGAGGATATTAGTGGTATGGCAGTAGAGAATGAACCTTCTATCAATAACGCATTTTTTTCTGTTACAAAAGTTTGAAGCTTGAAAATTACAGTAATCTATTTTTACATATGAATCATACCAAAGGAAAAAAAGACATCTCGTAATATGGTATGGTCGTGGGGACGCTAATCCCGTTGTGTGTCTTGGTTAGAAATAGCTAGCCGAAGCCCACCCCTCTCCAGGTCTACAACTGGTTTGAATTTATAGTTTTCCTTGACCGGTTACCATTCACAAGTGTTCACTTATGACAAGTGTTCACTTATTTTTCGACAGGATAATTTATTTTCTCTTATTGTTGCTCTATCTCTTCATCATATTTACCAACCCCTCCGCTCGGGCAGGATATGACACAAGGTCAATTTTTAAGCGAAGTTTAACAGGTTTTAATTCAGAGTTTTCCTTCTCCTAGACTAGTTGCCTCAACAAGGCTGAAGAACCCAGTCTGCCCTACTATTTACCCATAGCTGGTGGGAGAATAATTGGATTCATACTTTTCCCAAGGGCATTAGTGCTATGTGAAATGCAATCAGTCTCGTCCAGGATTTGAACTCGTGTCGTCGTGTCCATTTCCTACGACGATAACCATTACACCATTGCTCTGTCTCTTCACAAAGAACGTTGAAATATCCCAAATTCATTCTTTCCTTTGTTTGTGGACATTTACTGGGTTTAGCTTGCTTTAGGAGAAGGACAAAAGAAGACACCCAGTGAGAATCGCGATAGATGTTATCTGATAAACAAGCTCATTAATTATTATGTCACATGATGTGCCATTATCATTTTAAAAAAGCTTAACTTAGTTTAGTACAAGCCCTGATGTATGGAGCTTTTATTAACAATGTTCTGCGGGCCTCGCGAACAAACCCAAACACGATGTAGGGCGACTTCTAATCTTGTAGTAGTAGTAGTGATCTTTATTGTCGATTTAATTGGTAACTAAACATATATGCAGAAATTGGAACTCTTATAAGAAAAACAAAAAGAAAAAAATTAGAGTCTCGAAGAAATATACAGCTGTCATCAGCTGTTAAGACGAATCTCAAGGGAAATTTCCCCCCACCGTCTCTCTCTCTCTCTCTCTCTCTAAATTTTTTTTATGTGTGCGTTATCAAAAACGAAGATTTAAAAAAATAGATTCGTTTATTTCGATTAAGCATTTTTTAAATAGATACTTGAGATTTTTCACTGCATTTCATTTTTATTAAAATTTCCAAAGTTATTTTCATATACGTAACCCATGAAAACCATAGTTGGTATTATTTGCTTCAATTTATTTCATTAATTCATTTTATTGATACATTTATTTTAAATATTTCTTTTGGATACAAATTTGAAATACGTCAAATTTTGTCTCTTTTTATCTTTCGAATAATGTTTTGTTTTTTGTATCATTGAATTTTTTCTTTCTGTTTTTCTTCTTCTATTTTGTCATCGGTTCTTCAAAATCTTAAAATAAAATTGCCCATGAAGAAGATTTACCCAAGTAATTTGGAAACATTGCTAATAGTGAGTATTAAAAAAAAAATCAAATTATAAAATTAAAATAAATTAGTAAAATGTAATATAAAATAAAAAAAAAAAAAAAAAGAAAAAAAAAGAAAGAGTCGAAAGGAAAATAACTCAGTGAAATTATCATGAGATAAAATCCACGACTTTCGACCAAGTTAGGCTGAAAACAAAGATTCCAGTCGAATCAGAAAAGTTAAGCAGCGATAAGCCTCTTCAGTTCTGAGATGGGTGACAACTTAGAAATAGTAGGTTCAGAAAGGAACATGTGTGCCAACCGTTTGGTTTGGCTTCTTTGTTTAATGGCATATCAACCTTCGTGAATTATCTAATGCCAGAACCACACTTGAAGAAGATAAGCAGTGATACAATTTAACCCACAGCTGGGGGCGGGGGATAAGGTGGTTCATAACTTTTGAAGGTGTATTAGTACAAAAGTGAACGTAATAGCGCGACTGGAGATCGAACTCGCTTACTTCAAGACTGCAGTCGGGTACTTTAGCAATGATGCCACGGGGGGGGGGGACTCACCTCACCACGTGTGCGAGACAAAATCAATAACAATTTAAACATGGACAGAATGTGATGTACAGTCAAGTGATACTTAAATCACTGATTCTCTCCATATTATCCACGTTAAGCAGCAATGAACCTGCTAGGTATTTAGATGGTTGCTTGGTAGGTGGTTTACGGTCTATCAACCCTTATGGACTATGTAATGCCAAATCCTGTTTTTATATACGATTTCTAAGTGAATAGTTTGACGGTAACTTTATTCTTGAATGAGTTGTTAGAGCACACAGTTAAATGGTTTCAAGTATTATATTCTAACATTAATAATTCTATTTGAAAGTAATTATTTGTTTGCACACAGTTAAACGGTTTCAGGTATTGCTATCTAATACTAATAATTCTATTTGATATTAATCATTTACTGGCACACAAATGGTTCAAAGTATTGCAATTTAGAATTAGTTATTCGATTTATCAATTATTCCTAAGTAATATAAATCATTTGCACACAGCTGTAGATGGTTTTAAATGACCAATAATTATAATCATTAGTAAATAATTGAATATTTCTATTTGACCCATAGATGGGAACCAAACAGATTCTACCAATCCGGGTGAAAGAATACCTAGGTGTAATGGCAATGAAGGGATACTCCACACTCCCCCAGAGCTCCAGAACAAGACCCTAACGACCGAGTGTACTTTAGTGTCATACTCAAGACAATCCTTTTTTAAAGGGAAGCTTACTCCTCTGCAGGGCATATAGCCAACGCTAACTTCAAATTTAACAATTTTCGGATTATCTATGTAAAATTAAGTATGGATGTAACATTCGAGGAGTTTGTATTCAGTTATATCGTACTGTAAAAAATTATGGTTCATTTTAAAACCTAAATTAAAATATTGATATATAAGCAGTAATACATTCATTTTTGATATCATATAACTGTATATTAATAGATGATTATAGACAAATAAGGAAGTAAGATTTTTAAAATGTAACTTAACATTGAAAATATAGTTATGGTTCGATGGTTGTGCTTAACTCTTGTAGGTTATTTAATGCTAACTGCTAATACATATATATTAAATATATATGATTTGTTAACGAATAACTTGCAGGTAACAATTTTTAAACATGCCAGGGCCCATTTGTTTGCCAATAGTCAAATAGTTTCAAGTACTGTAAACACCAATAATTACATTTGCACACAGTTAAAAGGTTTCAAATATTTTTATGTAATACTAATAAATCAATTCAACAGTCATTTGTTTGCACATAGTTTAATGGTTTCAAGTATAGTAATTAAATATTTCTATTTGACCCATAAATGGAACCCTAACAAGTACTACCACTTCGAGTCAGAGTGGACATGGGAGTAATGGCAATGTAAAGGTAAACGACATTCCCCAAAGTTCCAGGACTGAAGTCTCACCATCAGATGATTTTGAGTCATATCCAAGACAATCGTTGAGAAAGGTTTCACCTCTCTGCAGAGATGCAAGTCGGCATATTCTAAAGCTCCATCCGACTGGGTTGATATAATTATGATTGCAATCAAACATTTACAAAGTGATCAAATTCCAGCATTTAATACCCCATTAAGTTGTTCATATGCCTTAAAAATCATCAAAATGAAGCAAACTAAACTAAATATATATAATTATGATTATAATCTTTGACGAATTGATCAAATTTCGGTACTAAATAACCCATGAAGAGTTGATATGCGGATAAAAAAAAAAACTAAATATGAATAATCATAATCGTAATCAAACATTTATAAATGCAGCAAATTTCGGCAATAAATAATCCATGTGGAGTTTATATGCCCTTAACCAACCTAAAGCAAATATAGCTATGATTATAATCCAATTTTTATAAATGCAGCAAATTTCGGCAATAAATAACCCATATGGAGTTTATATGCCCTTAACCAACCTAAAGCAAATCTAGCTATGATTATAATCCAATTTTTATAAATGCAGCAAATTTCGGCAATAAATAACCCGGAAAAGGTGTTGATATACAGAAATAAAGCAAATAACCCAACCCAAACAAAACCCTTTTTTTCAGCCTTATTCAAGACTGAGAGGCATTGTACAAGGCTGATATAGTCAATCGATTTTTTAAATATTTTTAACATTGGAGTTATGACCCAGCGTGGACCGGTATATCAGCTAGTATTCTGAATTTATTTTTCTAAAAAATCAGTTTGGCAACATCTTATTCCCTTTGAAGTTTGTGAAGGTCGAAATCATCGAATAATATCAATCTTACAAATTTCTTATATTTTTTTAAAGCAATGACAGGCCTGATGAAATCGAAAGAGATATGTCAACTGATTCAGAAGCAGCCATTTCTTTTTTTTTTTTTTTTTTTGCATCGTCCAGGATAGCAATTAGCTGAACACATTTTGCATGTCCTTCATAAAAGACTGGTTCTAATATAGTTTTTGCGTCATTCTTTGAGATTTAAAAAGAAATATTCATAAAGTTTAATTTTAACCATTCGAAACTACTCGGAAGACCCCGTTTTCCAAAGATTTATTACTTGATGTTGTTCGAGAGATATCCTATTTTTTCAAAGTTCGGTTAACATCGGCTAATTCCGGAAACATTACAGATATTTTAATCTCCAACGTCATCTTTTCATTAAAAAAAAACAAAAAAAAAAAAGACTAAGAAACATAGTCAAGAAAAAACTTTAGTGAAGAAGTATAAACAAATAACTACGCCCAAAAGAAAAGTCTAAATTGTGAATAAAAAAGGAAGATGGCTACTCAATCATATCTACTGCTATCAATGATATGAACAGTAAACCTATCAACTGCCATTTTGCTGTAACGTCATATCCCAAAACATAAAGAAAAAGTGGGGAAGTTAAGGGTGAAGACCGGAAATACTAAATGATAATTTAAAGAGATTCGAATCTTGATAGACTTTTATCAAAGCATTTAGCGGTGACACTTTCTTCCTGGAAGCAAGGAAGAGCAAGAATTCGCAAAATATGTCGTCTGCTTTATTCAAGTGAAGTTGAACTCTTTAAAAACAAGTTCAAACTCGGCGCTTTACGAGCTGTCAGCTTTTGGAGCTGGACCATCTGATAAAAACTAATTCATTCATCGCAAATTTGATGCGAAGAATACTTTTGACTAAAAAGATCTAATGTAAACGACGAAGACATGATGGATGTCACCGGGCTTAGATTCCATTCCTATAAGGTGTAATTTTTTTTTTTTTTTTTGTTTACTTCTATTTTACATCTATAAAGTAATGACAGCTAAGTTGTTATACTTTTTCGTCTACGAAAAAATTTAGACAGTTCAGTCTTCTTTACTTTTTGACAAATCCATGGGGAAAAAAAGTTCAAATGATAACAGCCTATGAATTTATGTTGCAGAAACTAATGTTTTATAAATTGGTTGTATAAAGTAAAGTTGGCGACGTTAGTCGAGGGCTACCGGAAGGCTCCCTTTTCAATAGCTACTACACCTAGGTGTAGGGGAGGGCGCTACTCCTTTCTCTGGATTGCTCCACTTTACCCTTGATCCTAACCTTATAGGGATGAGTGCTAAGCAAGGCGGCATCAAGTACCATTTTTGAGTCTTTGGTATGACTCGACCTGGGATTGAATCCCGGTCTCACCGACTATTGGCGAAGACTCTACTCATTAGGCCAACTGCCCGGTAAAATTGGTTGTATAATAAATCTTAATTATTTAAAACTTTGTAAATTGCAGAAATAGAGCTGAAGTTTGAGGGTCTCATCGTGGTGTAATAATACTGAGTTCGATCCTAACTGAGTGTCCCTCTATACTCGTAGTTTTGTGCCAAATCTAAGTTAAGCTTAGTCTTTTAGAGCATCACTGTACGTGGTGTAATGGTTAGCAAGCTGGATTAGCAGACTATTTTTAGTGATTTGTTCGGTTTGATTTGGTCTTATGGCATATCAACCATTGTAGGTTACTTAATTACAAATCCTATTTATACATATAAAATATATATGATTAGTAAACATTTTACTGATGAAGTTTTGCACATAGTTAAATGGTTCCAAGTTACACAGAGTTAAATAACCAAACAGTTCTATTTCTGACAATTCAGTTTAGCAGAATTCATGAGTTTACCCACAATTAAAATACCAAACAGTTCAATTTGACTCATTGATAGGACCCTATCAGGTGCTACGATTCTGGGTCAGAGTCGACCAGGGAGTAATGGCAATGAAGGGGTACTCCGCATTGCCTAAAGCTCTAGCATTACTGGAGCTTTGCCATCAGATTGGTAAATGTCATATCCAGGACACTCGGTGGACGGTGTGTGTGTGTGGGGGGGGTAACCCTCTGCAGGTCAATTTTCTTCCCGCTTTATGACACAACAAAACTTAGTAAAAATACTTTTAATCATAACTGTTTTAAAATATTCATCTTGCAACGGTGTTTATTAACTTTAAAGTCCTCAAAAAATATAGCTTGGTGTTTATGTCTGTATTTATTTCTACAATAAAAGTGGAATTTATCTTAGTTTATCTAACTAAATAAAGGCTGCTTGTGGCGTAACGGTTATTGTCATAGGAAGTGAACTCGGCGAAACGAGTTCAAATCCACAACAAGACTGTTTGCATTTCATATAGTCCTAAGACTTTTTAGTAAAGTATGAATCCAGCTATTCTCCCTGCAATCTCGAGTAATGGGTAAACAGTAGGACAAACTACGCTCTTTAACCTTGGTATGGCAACCAGTTTAGGAGAAGGAAAATTTATAATTTATTGCAGTTGTAGACTGGAAGAGGGATGGGCTCTGTCAGGCACTTTATGCTTAAAGCATATGCGTAGCACCTCCACTCACGAACAAACCAGATCATAGGATTAGCGAGAGAGAAATATAACTCAAAATTTTGTTCATTGAGTGAAATTTTAGTTAGTTCATAGTAAGTAAAGTCGAGGGCGACCAGAAGGCTCCCTTTTCAATAGCTACTACACCTAGGTGTGAGGGAGGGCGCTACTCCTTCCTTGGATTATTCCACTTAACCCTCGATCCGTTCCTCATATTGCTGAGTGCTAAGAAAGGAGGCATTAAGTACCGTTTGGAGGTGCCCGTGGTGTAGTCGTTATCGTCGTAGGAAATGGACACGGCGACACGAGTTCAAATCCTGGACGAGACTGATTGCATTTCGCATAGCACTAATACCCTTGGGGAAGATATGAATCCAATTATTCTCCCTCCAGCTATGGGTAAATAGTAGGACAGACTAGGTTCTTCAGCCTTGGTTAGGCAACTAGTCTAGGAGAAGGAAAACTCTGAATTCAAACCTGTTAAACTCCGCTTAAAAACTGACCTTGTGTCATATCCTGCCCGGGCGGAGGGGTTGGTAAATAGTATCAAGTACCATTTTTTGAGTCTTAGTTCATAATAATTTTAATTTTCGGCATCAATTTCTTTGTTCCATGGTTCTAAGGAGGAACTTCTGTCCAACTGATATTAATGTATTAGAAATGAAAACACGTACTGAATAATGGAAATTAAAAGGTCTCTCTATATTCTCAACAGCCCCAGGAGGTCTAATGAGTAGAGTGTTCACCAATGGTCAAGGACACCAGGGTTCAATCCCAGGTCGAGTCATACCAAAGACTCCAAAAAAAATGGTACTTGGTGCGACCTTGCTTATAAGGTACGGATCGAGGGCAAAGTGGAGCAATTACGGTAAAGAAGTAGCGTCCTCCCTTACACCTCGGTGTAGTAGCTATTGAAAAGGGAGCCTTCGGGTCACCGTCGACTAAGGTCGCCCACTTCACTTTATAAGCGCAAAGGGAAATGCAAACAATCTCGTCTAGGGTTTGAACAAGAGTTGCCGATTCCATTTTCTGCAACGATAACCGTTACGCTACAAGCACCTTCATTACGGATATCAGAGTAGGTGTTGTATATATATATATATATATATATATATATATATATACGTTTAAAGAAAGGAGAAAGAGATCTATGGAGAGAGATGCAAAAGATTTTATTCTTCGTGCAATGAAACATTATACCTGACCAAAAGATACAGAGATTAGAAACTGTCCTCCATTTTTGAGTTTAGCCAAATCCTATCAGAAAATTTTGGAGTAAAGTTCTCATTACTGAAAAACGAGAACGACTCTGTCTTAAGACGAAAGAAAAATGTGAGGGTATTCGATAATATAGCGCTGAGAAAAAAGCAAGTGTAAAAAAAAATAGGAATTTAAAAAATGCTTCAAGTCAAAAAACAACACGGAAATATAATCGAAGATTTTGAGAAAATTGTCTCTTAAAACGATTAATAAAATCTTGCACTCACAAATAAACATGAAAATACTAAGTCAGTCTGGCATGAGAATATATTTTAAAAATAAAAATAAAAATGGTTGGAGTAGACGAAGCAAATAAATAAAGGTTTTTGTCTAATAACGTTTCGTGATTTTCCTACCAGTTTTACTAATAACCTTGTTCGTTCGCCGTAAACGGATGACAGATGTCTACGAATTTTATTCTTTCGTACAGGCTCGATAACCATCTGCAGTATTTTTTTTTTTTCGTTTTTTGTCTGGTTTCCTCTTTAAAACCCCTACCCACATCACCATAAATAATTTTTTAAAAAACAAAACAATAATATGGTTTAAAAATTCATATAAAAAAGTTATTTAAAAATCTGCAGAATTTTTTAATTCCGTACCCACGACTGAACCCTCATCATAAACAAAAACGAAAAATCTATAAAATAAAAAATGAAAAAATATATTTTCCCTTTCCAACATATCTTAAAAATAAACTTTAAAAAAATAAATAAATGAACAGTTTTTTTTTTATTTTAATTTAAATTCTTTTTATCTTATTTAAAAGCTACTAATTCCCCGTCTCCCTCCCTTTAAAAATATCGCGAGAAGATAAAACAAGTGAAACAGTCCTTACAAAAAGGACATCCCCCGACCATTACACTTGATAACAAATCCAAAACAATTTTTTTAAAAAAGGAGGTAAAATAAAATTAAGGAAAAGAAGACAGAAACGAAAAGGTGGAAATTATTGGACAATGATTAATGTTAGTCCCGAATGATACGTGTACATTAATTCCAGGTTCTTTAAAACATAAAATATTAAATGTAAAATAAAATAAATAATCAACTATTATAATTATATAAAAAAAAATGGCGTCTAAGGAATGGTACCACCACCAACATATCAGTAACGAAGGAAGTAGCAGACGATAAAAAAAAATGGGAGACAGTTATTTACCCAGTGAAGAAGAAAGGAAACAATAATGAAAAAAAGTCAGGATGAGTCACACAGAACATCAAAAGAGTTTTTTTATTATTATTATTTTATTGAAGAAGAAGAAGAAAAAGAAGAAAGATACTAAAGAAGTTACTAAAATTTGAAATCTAGAAAACTGGGTGTTATATCGGCAGATAGAAGGATAATATAATGTCTGTTCTCTTTTAGAGACGAAAAACAAAGAAATGGAGAAATCTAGTGAAAGAAAATTAATTAAAGTCACAAAGTATTAAGTATGAGTATCATTATTACAATGACAATCATAGTCTTTATTTAACTGGAACCATTAAACAAAAATGCCAAAGTTGCCTATCTTTATTCCTGGTAACAATGAGGCATTAGTTTGTTTGGTTTGGTTTCTTTGTTTAATGGCATATCAAACTTTGTAGTTTATTTAATGCCAAAGCTATTCTCCTAGAAGAACAGTAGTGGTACTATTTAACCCATAGCTGGGAGGAAGAGAGGGTTCATACCTTTCCCAAGGGTATTTGCCCGAAAGTGAACGTTATAGCGCGACTGGAGTTCGAACTCGCTTACTACGATTCCGCAGTCCACCGCTTTAACCATTAGACTACGAGGACACCACCAGCATTAGTTAGCTTACTTTTTTGTTTATTTAATGGCATATCAACCTTCGTGGGTTATTTAATGCCAATGCCATCCATGTAAAAGGACAGTCATCGTACTATTTAATCAAGAGCTAGAGGAATAAGGGAGTGCATACTTTTCCACTGGGTATCAGTCCGAAAATGAACGTAATAGCCCAATTGGAGTTGAACTCTCTTGCTACGATGTCTCAGTCCAGTATTTTGGCCACGACGCCACGGAAATTTCCCCACGCCATTAGTTGGCCTAACTACAGCAATCAGTAAGCGAATGAGACAAAGATAATATCAGCTGCATTAATTCTAGTCCTCCCTTTAATTATTTGACTTCGTCATATGTTAGAATCTAAACGACTTATATACGAAATGCCAGTCATTGCAGCCACAAATGTAAAGGGGCGTGGTGTAACGGTTATCATGTCAGGAAATGAACATGTCAAGCCGAGTTCAAATCCTGGATGAAGCTATTTGTGCTTCACTTCATGCTAATTCTTTTAGGAAGGCCATGAATTCATCTCTTCTTCCCCAGTAACGAGTAGGACAGACTGGGTTCTCTATTCTTCGTACTTCAATGAGAAAGAAAACTCTGAATTCAAACCAGTAATAATCCGCTGAAAAACTGACCTTCGTCACATTCTGCACAAGATTGGGTAGATACATTGGTTTCAGGGGGTCGTCTCCGTAAACAGCACCTGTCAATCGTCTTAAAAGGAAAGGGCCAGGTTCATTGCTTGATGCCTGAGGCTTCTCTTATAGGTGAAATGCCGACGGAGACCAAGCAATTTTTAGTATTGCCTTTGAACGTGCATTTATGTGCAGGAGGACCTCCGCTTAAAAACTGTCAATGTGTCATAATCTGCTTATGGCATAAATGCTCGATGAATACCGCGAACTTGGGTTCCTGCTCAGTCATACATTGCAGATATAAGCTTTTCTCCAGGCAGCACCTGCCTCATCTTCTAAAACGGCATGGGTCAGGTTCATTATTCGATGCACCTCCCAAGAGAGGGAATGCCGACGGAGAACAAGTCATTTTTAGAATTTTTAACACTGCTTTCGATAGTATTTGAGTGGGAGAGGTCCTCAATCTAAACGGTTAACATTGAGTCACATCGTGCCTGTGGCAGAAGGGGTGAGGTAAATAATGTCAGCCGTAAAGCTCGAGTTGACGTGTTCGTCTCGCAGATTATTGTAATGAAATCTTCATCTTTACTGGGTATCACACACAAAGCACAATGCATAGGATATTCCCATTCTGTCAGTAACGCTTGAATTAATTGCTGACCACTGACAATCTCTTTCTTCATCATTTGCAATCTCTTTCTATAGTATATTTATTTACTCAGCATCATTTAGATTAGAGACTCGGTGTACTAAGTTGGGTTCGAATTCACTACTCAGCAGTAATTGCCCGTGGTATAATGGTTATCGTCGTAGGAAATGGACACGGCGACACAAGTTCAAATTCTGGACGAGACTGATAGCATTTAACATAGCACTAATACCCTTGGGAAAGGTATGAATCTAATTATTCTCACTCCAGCTATGTATAAATAGTAGGGCAGACTAGGTTCTTCAGCCTTGGTTAGGCAACTAGTCTAGGAGAAGGAAAACTCTTAATTCAAACCTGTTAAACTCCGCTTAAAAACTGACCTTGTGTCATATCCTGCCCGAGCGGAGGGGTTGGTAAATATGATTAGCTTCAAAGTTAGCTTGCTAAAAAGCCGGTTGGTCTTTGCCGTATGTCAAACCTTGTTGGGTTATTTCCTACCAAAGTCAGTTTAACAATTACAGTTTCATTTATATACGGAACAAAAATCTATCTTCATAATTTCAAACAAGTGAACACTTAATTATCTCAAACAAATCTATCTGACCCATAATTATACACAATAATTGAAGTAACTATGCCTATTTAATAATAATAATAATAATAATAACACAACCCAGCACCTGTCCTAGAAAATGACACACATAAACTCCTATGGGACTTTGACATACAAACGGGTCACCTAATCTCGGCCAGAAAACCAGACCTTATAATAATCAACAAAAAAAAAAAAAAAGAAAATCTGCAAAATTGTCGACTTTGCTGTCCCGGCTGACCACAAAATAAAACTGAAAGAATGTGAAAAGAGAGATAAGTACCTCGACCTTGCTAGAGAATTGAAAAAACTATGGAATATGAAGGTGGAAATTATACCAATCGTGATTGGTGTTTTTGGCACGGTATCTAAAGGATTATTAAAGGGACTGGAGGATTTGGAAGTTGGCGGCCGAGTGGAAATCATCGAAACAACAGCATTATTGAAGACGGCCAGAATACTGAAAAGACTCCAGGAGACTTGCTGTCACTCAATCTCCAGTGAAAGACCATCAACTATCGCTGATGTGAAAAACTCTAATGAGTAAATAATAATAATGTCTCTTTTCACTGTATCTTTCTTTCATGGCATACAACTTTCGATGGTTATTTAATGCCCATGTCATCCTTGTAAAAACGTCACACTTATTAACCCATTGCTGGGGCAAAAGGAGTTCTTACTTTTCCCAAGGCTAGGAGTTCAAGAATGAATGTCGTAGAGCGACTGGAATTCGGATTTGCTCACTACGATATTACAATCCTGCACGTTTGTCACGACGACACAGGAGACTCCTCCAGTAATGATGATAATTTGTTTGCACACAGATATATGGTTTCACACATTCCTATCCAATAATTTGACACATAGATGGGCCCTCACAGATACTACCACATCAGGTCAGAGTGGAATTGGAAATAATAGCAATGAAGTGGTTACTCCACACTCCATAGATCTCTAGAAATTGAAACTCACCACTGGATACAGTTTTGTGTCATACCCAGGACACACGTTTTTGTGTGGGGTCTTACTCTTTTGTAGGGCATACAGTCATAGTATTTTATGCCTCGCTAACGAAGCTGTTAGCTAACCATTACACAAATCGAGCCGCCCTAAAAGAGTGCAGATTAAATTATACATCAAGATATAAGTACAGGGTACCTAGCAAGGATCGAATTCCCCAATTTTTCTTCTTAATAATAATAGTACATATAAACGAGACTTCTTTCCAGACTATTATACCATGACTATAAAATAATCATTAGAAATGTATTTACATTATTTTAGCCCAGTCGGTTAGGACTGTAGAATACACATACTCCAGTGATTAAACCCTACCCACCCACAACAAGTATCCCGGATATGATACTAAACAATCTGATGGTGAGGCTCCAGTTTTGGAACTCGGGGGAATGCAGATTACCCCTTCTTTATCATTACTCCCAGGTCCACTCTGATCCAGAGTGGTAGTACGTGTTCGGGTCCTATCTATTGGTCAAATAGAACAGTTTAATCATCTACTGTATTGGAAACCATTTAACTGTGACAAATAGAACTATTAGTGTTAGATAGCAATACTTGAAAGCATTTAACTTTAAGTTAAATGCTTATAAGTATTTGCAATACTTAAAACCATTTAATTGTGTGCAAACAAATGAGCACTGACTTGTCTAAAATTGTATCTAAAACTATTCGTTTACAAGTCATATGTTTCTAATATATATGTATGAACATGATTAGGCATCAAATAACCTACAAAGGTTGATATGCCGTAAAATACAACTAGTCAAAGCATTTGTATTATCCATCTAATAGCTATATTCTCGTATTTACATAACATAATTATAATCTCTGCATTAAAATTATGATTGCCTTCATCACTTGAAATCCTTTCTTCGTGATTTTCAAAGAACAACCTACAGATATTATGCAGACACAACGCATAACGATTATCACCATTAGAAATGGACTCTTCTAGACCGAATTATGAGTAAATAGGGATGTTATATAATAGCCGAGGGATTTCGGTTCATGCCTTTGAGTTTAGTTAGGCTGAGAACCTTCCGGCTCAGCACATGGGTTAGTTAGGTGCAACATTGAGGCAAGTGTTAACGCGGGTGCGCGCGGGCGGATGGAGGTGTCACTCAGATGTCATAATAGTCCGAGACGAAACGGTGTGACAGGGTGCGGGTGTCGTCACGCACCGGAAGCGCGAGGGGGTTTGTGTGAGAATCTGAAGAAAGTTTAAGAGTCGAGTACTAGACGCCAAAACGAGAAGGATCGACTTTTGGAGCTCGCAGGCGCGAGGCGAACTTGCGCCCTATGGGGGGACGCTCGAGTTGAAGGCCAAATGAATAAGACAGCATAGAAGATTGTGTCTCTCCTCCTTACGTCGAAACCTTTAACTCAAAGTTAATAAAAAGGTTTCGTACCTGAACAAGAAGTCGTTACGTGTTTTCGAATTCCGAGATTCCTATGTTCTTTAAAGGTTCTATCGTAATGAACAGTATATGTCTATTTCGCACATGGCCATATTCGTATATATGGCTATGTAACAGGCAGACTGGGCTCTATAGCCTTGGAATGACAACCGGTCTAAAAGAAAGAAAAATATGAATTCAAACTCGACTTCCAAACTGACTTTGAGTCCTTTCCTGCCCGTGGCGAAAAGGTTGGGTAAATACAAACATACAAATGGAGCACTAAGCACTGATGATTTCAAAAAATAATGCTAAGAAAAAATATTGAAGAGGGTATTTTTAGGAGCAATCAGATGAAATATTAAACAGAATTTGATTTGTATGTAAACATTGTATTCATCGTGTATATGCTCTGTACCAAGGTTTTTAAAAAATGTTTCAAGTAAGAAGATAGTAAAAAGCAGAGATTCCTTAGGAGGCATAAATTAAATAAATAATAATAATTGCTGTTCCGGCCGATCTCAAAATAAATAAAAATAAAACAAAGCAAAAAGATTTAAAAAATACCTGGACCTTGCCAGAGAACTAAAAAGGCTGTGGAATGTGGGATATGCGGGTAACGGTGATACCGATTGTAATTGGTGCACTTGGAACTGTCCCAAAAGGCTTGCAAGAATCACTGGATCAATTGGAAATCAGAGGAAGAATCGAGACCATCTACAGACTACTCAGAAGAGTCCTGGAGACCCGAGGAGACTTGCTGTCACTCAGACTCCAGTGAAAGATCAGTAATTAACGCTGGTGGGCAAAACTAGCAAGCAGTAAAATAAAACAATAACATTTTAAACTTTTAAAAGGTTTTAAGAAAATTGTAAAATTACTGGTTAAGTCAGTACATTTCTTTTTTCGGTACTAATGTTGTTATCGAAACTTTTATTCATATCTCTGAAAGCAAACTTTATCCCCTTTGCACCAAGACAAATACTCATGATGGTTGACCAATGACAAATTCTTATATGTGCGTTTGGGCGAAGGTGGTGAGTAAAATGTACTTTTCCTACTCTCTAGGTATGCCTTTGAAGTTGCTATTTCAGTGTCTTCAGCTGAATATGAATATTAAATGTCTAAGTTTTTGAAATTATTAATATTTTATTTTCCATATCAGTTCAGGTCCTAAATACTCGATGAAAACTTTAGTGCCAAGTTACTTTCTTTAATAGAGCCGAATATAGAGGATTAATTATCAATTTTTTCATTGATCCTTTGGGGCCAATTTTTTTTTTTTTTTTAATCATAAGATGAAATGCTTCAGAGAAGATATTTAGTTAAACGAAAAGTTTTTCAAATTAATAGAAAATTCCATTTGTTAAAAAAATTAATAAATACAAAATTCGTCTTTATATGTCACATCTTGTCGATGGGGCAAGGAATGCACCGACTATGTTCTCTGCTAAGGGAAAGACACTCCAATACACCGAAAAAAAAAAGTGGGGTATGTCCTTGGTATAACACTAAACATCATCTGGTGGTGAGACTCCAGTTCTGGAAGTGTGGAGTACACCTTCATTGCTGAGGGGATCAAGTATTTCTTGTGACGTCTGCATGTGGCTTGATTTGTGCGTGACCCCCACCAACTATGAAATGAGTTTATGTCAAATCTGACTTCGTGAGGGGTCGGATAAATACCCGACCCTGATTGTTATTTCTCCCCGGTTCATTCGGGTCCAGAGTAATGTTATCTTTTAGGGTTCCATATTTTCTGCTTGAAAATTATCAGTATTAGATAGAAATGCCTGAAACTATATCATTATGTATAACTTATCAGTATTAAATAGAAATGCATGAAACTATATCATTATGTATAAATTATCAGTATTAGATAGGAATACTTGATACCACATAATTGTGTGCAAACAAATTATTGGTATAAGTAACAAATAGAAAATGCGATTAAAAAAACATAATTGCAATGGAACGTTGAAAATATAATTAGTTATTATCATAATTACATATTTACTAATGATCCTGGTGTGATATTGGACAGTGGTCGTATGTAATTTGTATATGAAGAAATAGGATAGATATAGATAGGCATTTATCCTATCCTTGACCAGGATATGACACAAGGTCAATTTTTCAAGCTAAGTTAAACAGGTCTGAATTAAAAGTTTTTCTTTTTTTTAGAACAGTTGCCACATCAAGGTCAAAGAGACCAATTAGCATTATTATTTCCCCATAGCAGGAGGAAGAATAGTTGCATGCATACATTTCCCAATGGCATGAGTGCTAGGTTAAATGTAAATAGTGCCGTCTAGAATTTGAACTTAAGCCGCTGTCTCCGTTTCCTACGATGATAACCACTACACCATGAGTGGATAGATATATAGTCATGCAACGAGAATAACCATAAAGAGAAGAAGCACATTACGTGTTATAATAGTTAGCAACCTGGTTTAGCAGTTCATTGGTAGTAATTTCGATTCTCACTGGGTGCCCAATACTTCTGAATTTATGCCACAGCTAAGCAAAGTTTAGTAAATAGCTACAAAAAGGTGACAGGCATCTCACGTAGCATAATGGTGAGCAAGCTGAATTATCAGACTATTATTAGAGAGTTCGATTCTCACATGGTTCTCTATTCTTCCAGCCTTGTGCCACAATTAAGTTAATCTTGGTAAATAATTATATGTAAAGAGGATATTGAATTACAGACTTGATGCAGATTAACTTACTTGGTAACATCATAACAGAACCAAAATTGAATAACCCACAAAAGGGCTGATATGCCGATTTGTTTGCGGTGGACGCATATAAAGACAATTGTTTTAAATTTTTAAACGCAGTTTGATGCGCATCGTTGCATCTAAGGATTTTGGAATCTATTTACATCGTCAGCCAACAACAAAAAATCAGTGAATACAAAAACAGTTTATATTTTTGCTTAATTTATTTTTAAAAAATATAAGAGAGAGTTTTTTTTTTTTCAACTATTTCATTAATTCTAATAATATTTTTTACTATTTGAAATAGATCCTATCCAAGTAAGAGTTAGCAGGTTTTAACCGGGGTGTCTCAGAAGATCCGGTGAAAAATGACCTTTTTGACCATAAAACATGGTGGGGAAGGCATTTTGTTATCGGACACTTGCTCACCCCAGGGCAATTTCGCAGCTAATTAGATATCCGTCTAAGTTTATAAGATGATGAATTGTTATTATTTACAGGTCCCAGACTATTGTCCCTAATTTGTTTGTTATATTCACAAAGACACCTGAAGAAGGCCGGAGGGTAGAGCGGTCGAAATGTTGTTAATATAACAACCAAAATGAGGACAATAGCCCGAGCCGTGTAAATAATGTGAATAATAGCTAATTAGATGCGCAAAAAAAGAAGAAAAAAGCTTAAATACTGCTAAGCAGCCGGATATTCTGAATTGAGGACTGCTTTCTACTGCCCAGATGTTCAATAACGATGACGGCTTCCAGTGGGGTAATGTTCCTGGCTAATCTGCTAGATCTACTAAAAACGGGCCAAGAAAAGAGAAAAAAATACGAAGTATCAGACTTTCTTTGCCATTTTCAAAAAGGATTCTGTATTATGAATATATTCATTTCAACAATCCAGAAAAGAGGAAAATATACGTAATATCAAACTTTGTCATTTTCAAAACAGATTCTGTATTATGAATATATTCATCTCAACAATCCAGAAAAGAGGAAATATACGTAATATCAAACTTTGTCATTTTCAAAACCGATTCTGTATTATGAATATATTCATCTCAATAATCCAGAAAAGAGGAAAATATACATAATATCAAACTTTGCTATTTTCAAAACAGATTCTGTATTATGAATATATTCATCTCAACAATCCAGAAAAGAGGAAATATACGTAATATCAAACTTTGTCATTTTCAAAACAGATTCTGTATTCGGAATATATTCATCTCAACAATCCAGAAAAGAGAAAAAATACGAATTATCAGATTTTCTATGTTCATTTTCAAAACTGATTCTGAATCATAAAAGTAAAAATCTCAGAGATTTAAAAAAATATTAGCGGATATTTATGTTCTTTTTTAGATTATATACCTTGAATTCATGGTTTCTCTTGTTTTCAAAACATTCAATAAAAGATTAGGGATAAATCGAACCAGTCAAATGGACTATGAAAATTTCCCTGCGATTCAAAGTACAGTTCACGTTGTTGATGTATTGGTCTGGTATTGTTCGTCATGAACAAAGAAACTCGAAAATCAACGCTTTGATTCTTCCACGTCATTTATCTACACAGGTACAGACAGACAGTCATACAGACAAAGGAAACGTTTACAAAGTTTCCATGATAAAGTCAATTAGATAAATAATTTTACAGCGGCGATTAAACAAAGAATTATCAGGCTTTGTATTGAGCAAATAATCAAATAGCAAGCCCACACTTTTAATGAAGTAAAAGGACATAGCGGAAAATTTTAGTCATGGAAGCGTATAACGGACTAACGAAGGGAAACAACTCCAACAAAAAAAAAGTTCGCGTTGATAATGAATACAACAAACGTGAACAAATAGACTGCACGATTTATTTAGAGTTAGTGTCGTCCATATTTGGTATTTGATTTATTTATTGTGTGTTTGTGTCACAGAACAATAGACTGGATAATATAAAAAAGAACTGAATACTATAGATAGCCAATTCAGAGAGGAAGAGAAAGAAAAGATGACATTAGATGAAAGAGGAAAAACAAAAGAGATAAAGTATAAAAATAGATAACAATGTAAAAAAAGTAAAGGCGAAAAGGAAGTCTGATAAGAAATGGTAAAGAGTTATGATAAAGGAAGAAAAGAAAAGAAAAAAGGAAAAAAGAAGTAAAGAAAACAGAAAGAGAAGGAAAAATGACAGACTATACAAATAAATAAAATTGTAAGGAAAGACGAAGCATTAAAAAATAAGAAAAAGACAGAAAGAAAGAAATCTTATACAGAAAAGAGAAAATAATGAAGAAACAAAGAAAAGGGATGATGGAGAGAAGAGAAGAATAAGAAAAAAAAGAAAAGGAAAGAAAATATAGAATATAAAGAATTAGTAAAATTCAAAAGAAAGGAAAGGCAAGGGATTAAAATTTAAACTAACTTTAAAAAGAAAAAGTAAAGAAATAAAGAAAAAACAAAGAGAAAAAAGAGAGAGACTAAAAAGAAAACTCTTGGTTCCTAGAAAAAAAAGCAAAGAATTTTTTTTAAATTGTCAAGTCTAAGATACAGAAATCGTATACAAAAAAAGAGGAAGAAAATATAGAAAGAGAAAAAAGAGTGATGATACAGCAAAAAGAAAGAAGAAAGAAAAAAAAATAAGCGCAAAGAGAGAAGAAAGATAGATAAGAAGAAATAAAAAAGAGAAACAAAATGAAATTAAACTAAAAGTAAAAGAAAGAAAGAAAGAAGAATGGAAACAAAGAGAAAAGAAGAAAAAAGAGAAAAGAAGAAAAAAGAAGAAAAGAAAGCAAAAAGAAGAAAGAACTGAAAGAAAAAAGAGAAACAAAGAGAAAGAAATTTAAAAAAAAGAATGGAAACAAAAAGAAAAAAGAAAAAGGAAGAATAAAAACAAAGAGAAATTAAAGAAAAAAAGAGAAACAGAAAAACGACAAAGAGAAGAAATAAAAAAAAGACTAGAAAGAAAGAGAAAAGAAAAACAAAAGAAGAAAAGAAAAACAAGAAAGAGAACAAAGAAAAAAATAAGAATAGAAACAAAAAGAAAAGAAAGAAAAAAAGAGAAACAAAGATAAAAAGAAATCAAGAGAAAAGAAAGAAGCAAAGAAAGAAAAAAGACGAATAGAAACAAAGTAAAAAAGAAAGAAAACAAAAAAAAACAAAAAAAAGAGAAACAAAGTGTAATGATACTGAAAAGAATTAAATGTAAGAAAAACATTCAAACGTTTGAAAAGAAAGGTTTAAGTTCATTTGTTTAATAATATATTCACTTCTTATTCATTGCAAACATTTAATTAATTTCTAAATGTTTTACTACAATAATTATTTTCCACGGTTCTTTACATTTTTCTTTAAATTGCACTTTAATTTCTCAGTAATGAAGTTTTGTACACGGTTACGATATCAAGTATTCCTTTCTAATACCAACTATTTATACACAGTCATATGATTTCAAATCACTAACTATATCCCCCCTTAATAAATAATCATTGATTCAAGTTACTATTCTTAATACAAAAAGTTGCACACACATGGTATCAAGTATTTCTATCAAATACCAATAATTTCCAACAGATCTACTAGACCTGAACTGGTACTACTACTTCGAGTCAGAGAAGACCTGAGAGTAATGGCAATGAAAGGAACTCCGCACTCCATAGATCTCCCAACCTGGAGCTTTATCATCAGAAGCAGCTTAGCGTCATATCCATAACTCTCCCTTTTATGAGCGAAAAGAAAGTACAAATTTCAACAGAAATATTGAATAATATCAATTTCTTTAATTCACTAAAAAAAGATGAAAATAAATCGTATTTAAAGCCTTGGGCAGTGCATGGTGATGCACTGTTTGAAAAACTTGTTTCGTAGATCAATTACAATTGAGTAGTTAGTTCGATTATCAATAGGCGCCTCATGCCACATAATATTAAGAGGGACCTATGTGGTATAATGGGCCTAGAAAGAGCAGACTATTGTAAGATAGACGGATTCTCAATGGAGGATTCATGCTTCTTGCCTTCTTTCTAACTAAGCTAATCTTAATAAAAGAATCCTTACAAAGATTTGAGAGGCAATATCCAACACTAATTTCAAAATATTTACCTGCAACGAATCGCCAAAACCATCAATAGTACTGGACTATGAATATATATTATATATACGAAAGTGGGCGTAAAAGTTCATAGGCTGAAACCTTCCCATAATGGCGTCATATCTGCAGTTGATGAAATTTTTGACCGAAGCACTGCAACACCGATAGAAAAATTGTGTGGACTGCAAGGAAGCTAATTTCGAAAAATAAACCTCATTTGGTCACATTCCATGAGACAACTTTGTTAGCCTAAGAAATATTGTATCTATATACTATATTTTTCTTATATGCTTACATGTTCGCATATGATCAAGCTCAATAAATCATAGACAATAAGGAACTAAAAGCAATCTTTATATCTACGTATATCTCAATGGCGACCCGAGTTCAGTTTTACCGGCGCTCATATTTTTAATATAATATTCAGTCCGAATAATTCAGAGTATAAGAAGAATTTTGACTCCAAACTTCATTTTCCATGGGATGAGTGCAAAAATTGTTCATGCCTCTTCGGCAATCCTTTCTAGAGACGCTTCAGACGCCAAGCAATCAACCTAACCCTTATCCCTTTTCGGTGAGAGGCCAGTGTTTTCTGGGGGAAAGCCCCCACTGAAACTGAGCCATAAGTATAATAATCAAAAACCACTCAACGTCTTTAATAGGATTATATATATTACAAAAAAGGTTCATTATATGTTTGTAAAATGAACATTTTAGTAATATACGAGATAGCTGTCTCATAAATATATATCTTTAGTATTATCACTGATAATACCTATAAAACGGATGGTGTGTTTTTATTATATTTTATTTTAGCTTCTTTGTAACCGTAATTGTCCATGTCTCTATGTGATGGCGTCATTTAAATTTATTAAACCAATGGATCAAATAACACCGCTTTGGTTCGCTCGAATAAAATCATAAAAAAAAAGAAATCATTAAACTAACAAACCAACTAACAGGTGTGTGCACGAAGCGAAAGTAATTTCAATGAAAAAGCGTTAAATCTAAGTTCAGAATAAAACAAATATATTTTTTCTGATTTTATAATATATATATATATATATATACACACACACACACAGAAATATGAGCGTGTTCATTGTCGATGTATGCTAAAGATAATCACCTATATTTTGCTTAGCTTTAGAATAATTGATATCCAGACTAACTCGACACTTAACACTTAAACAAATTCGTACCCACACCCAAAGAAACAAATAAAACAAAGAAGAGGGGTGAAAGAGAGGACAGTGAAAATGTTAGATTTATTTTTAAAAAATGTTTTGCTAGGTTTTTAATAGAAGATTTAAAAAATCCTAAATTTTCAAACAAGAATAATTAATTCAACATAACAGCAAAGCCGAATGGATACATAACATGAAAAAAGAATTGCAAGAATTTGCAAAAGGCCCCGAGGCGAATATACACGTGGAGTCACGAAAAAAGTACCAATTGGAATCAACTAGGCCATAATGGCATACACAGATTCTTGTTGTGGATGCACCGTGGCGTAATGATTACTGTCTTAGAAAATGGACTCGGCGACACGAGTTCAATTCCTCGACTAGACTGTTTACATTTCACATATTGTTAATACTCTTGGAAATGTAAGAATCCAACAATACTCCCTCCAGCTATGGATAAATAGTAGATCAGACAGGCCTCTTTAGCCTTGTTTAGGCAATCAGTCAAACGAAAACTCTGAATTCAAACCCATTAATCTCCGCTTAAAAAATTGACCTCGTGTCACATCCTGCCTATGCAGATGGGTTTGTAAATACATACATGGATTCTAGTTTTAAAAATTCACATTCAATCACGACGGATTGTCTCAGCAACTAAGTAAATGCTAAAAAGAAGTCAGCATCTCCAAATAGGCAACGAAAGGGGAAAAAATGAACCATCCCCAGCAACTATAGACCAACAACGTGCTTACTCATGATATGGAAAATCCAAACCACATAGTTAAGAGAAGAAATACATTACTCGCTTGATTGCCGCGGACTATTTCCGAAAAACCAGAAAGGATGCCGCAGGGGAACAAGAAGAACAAATGACCAACCATATAGGGATCAGCACATATTCAACGAAGTCAAAATAAAGCGGAAAATGTAGCCATGGCATGATTTAACATGGTTTCGAAAACTTGGATAATTGAATGTCTAAAAATGTACAAAATATCCGACAAAAACATAAACTGCATCGTGAAAGCAATCGAAAACTGCAAAGTGGAATTAAGAGCAAGAGGACAAACCCTAGCAGAGGTGAAAATCCAAAGAGGCATTTTCCGGGAAGACTCATTATCGCCATTGTTTGTTTTTTTTTAAATTGTAGAAATGATGCCACTCAATGATATACTTAGGAAATATACTGGGGTTTCTACAAAATCACAGAAAAAAGGTAAACCACCATATATATATGGGTGATAAACGATTTATAAAAAATGATAAAGGTCTGGAGACGCTGATAAAAATAATAAAAATATACAACCAGGATACAGGAACGGAATTTGGTATTGAAAAATTTATCATGCTGATAATAAAAAGTGGGAAAAAAAGAAATAACGGGAGGAATAGAATTGACTAATCAGGAAATCATTAGAACACTTTAAGAAAAGTAAAATTACAAGTACTTGGCAATATTGGAAGCGGAAACCATGAAACCGACAGAGGTGGGGAAAAAAAGAAGAAAAGTGTACTTTAGAAAAACCAGAAAGCTCTGCAGCAGAAATTTTGTCGAAAGATAAAAAAAAAACCCCTAGGTAATCTCTAAGTAAGATACTCTGGACCAGTCTTAAAATAAACAAGGGACCAAAGAATAAAGAAATTAATGACTATGCACAAGACCTGATAGACGACATAGACAAAGTATGTATCAAGAAAAGGAGAAAGAAGATGCACCAGCGTATGAAAATTTCGTTGAGCCATGAATCAAGGAATCCATTAAAAAGAGTAAAGAAAGACTAATTACAGCAACCAGTAACAGAAATGGCAATATAACAAACACAAAAATACCAAAAGCTAGAAAAGAGTAACAGTGTTGTATTTTGACCTTTTGACCCGGCCAAAAATGCCATTCCAAGGTGATGCATCGGAAGGAGGTGACACATTCTAATGGCAGTTATGAGAGGAAATCGCGTGGGCAGAAATTGGCTGATGAAATGGGACGAGCTAAAAAATTCCCATGGTACACTCATAGACTGATGCACAGGAAGAGAGTGACCTCTGAACTGCATGACAGTTATTTCCGCTTGATGACGATTAAACATTCGATTTCAAAGATCGAGTGGGCGTCGAACGATTATATAACTCATTGAGTTCGACAGCCAGTTGAGTTGAAGATTGGACGGAGTTATAGATGAGATGTGGTAGGGAAAGCCACATCAGGCCGAAGACGCCTTTGGGCCCTGATGAATTGAGTTCCGGTTCCAGTTGAGTTCGACGCCCAGGGGGCCAGTCGAGTTGCCAGTAGAGTTCCAGAAAGTTGGAGTGAAGATGTGGTAGGGAAAGCCACACCCGACCGAGGGGGCCCTCGGGAACCTCGATGGAGTTTAGGGTCCAGAGAAGATGCTGATAAGATGCAGTAAAGAAAGCCAGCGTCTAGCAGGGTGGTCCCTAGGCCTCCGGTTGAGCAGCCCTAGAGAACAAGAAAGACACAACGTGACGGTCATAACAGTGGGGTCAAAATATTACAGTTTATGTTCGGTCTCCAGCTCCCTCTCACAGTAAAACCCCACACAAACTTTTCGAACCCTTGCAATAAAGTGAGAGGTAAATATTTTGTTAAAGAAGTCTTCCTGCGTCTTTGTCACTGCGTCTTAATTATTGTGTCATTGTGATGCTGTGGATGAGCATATAACAACAGGAAGAAGAACAACAGCATGCGATAAACTTTCTTTATATAAAATATATATAAAAGCTAAAATTTATAATACGTAACATTATAGCAAGTTTAGACGATGTTGAAGCCGCGAGGAAGCAGTTAATCACATAAGCGAGTGCAGCAAGCTAGAACAAAAGGAATATAAGACTAAGCACGATTGGGTAGGAAAAGTAACCTACTGGAAATTATGCAAGAGGTTAAAATTTGACCATACAAATAAATGATAAATGCACAAACCAGAATAGGTAAAAAAACGACACTTGAAATTCTCTGGGAATTTGAAATACAAACAAATCACCCAATCCCAACTAGAAGGGCAGACCTAGGGATAATTTACAAGAAAAAAGAGGTTATCGTCAAATGGATTTGCCATTCAAGCAGACAACAGAATAAAAATGCGAGAAAGTGAAAAGATAGACTAGTACTTGGATCTTGCCAGGGAACATGAAGGTGATGGTGATACCAATTGTAGTGAGAACACTTGGAACAGTACCCCAAAGGCTTGAAAAAGAGACTAGGGTGGGGAATTAGAAATCAGAGAAAGAGTCGAGAGCATCCAGACCACAGATCGGTAAGAATGCCCAGGAGAGTCCTGGAGAACTGAAGAGACTTGCTGTCACTTAGACTCCTGGGAAAGACTACCAGCCAACCCTGATGTGAATAACTCGCAGAGTGAGGAAGAAGAAATGGTAATAATGATAATGATTTAAAGATTTTAAAAAATAATTTTAAAATAGGAAATTGTAAAAAAAAAAGAAAAGAAAGAAAAACTGCTATAAAGCCAGCGATAGATTTGCATCCTTTGCATGGAAGAAAAATAGGCCATTGTCAGTTCTATTTGACCCATAGATAGGACCTTATCGAATAGACCTGAGAGTAATGGCAATGACAGGGTACTCAGCATTCTCCAAAGCACCAGTATTACTGAGGCCTCACCATCAGATTGTTTAGTGTCATTTTCAGGACACTCGTTGGGGAAGTCTTACCCCTCTGCAGAGATGCAGTCGGTGTATTCTGCAGCCCTAGCCGACAGGGCAAAACGATGTCTAAGTGAAAGCAAGTCTTTTCAAGTCTCCTGGACTCATCTCATGTATTCTAGCTACACTTAAAAATGCTGTGGTCTAAATGGTCTTAATTTTCCGCTGATCTCCAATTCTTCCATTTTTTTTCAAACCTTTGGAGACCGTTAAAAACGCAACAACTACAATGAGTATCACCATCATTTTCTACAGTTTTTTTTTTTTTTTTTTTTTTTTTTTTTTAGTTCTCTAGCAAGGTCCAAATATTTGTTTATCGTTTCGCTTTCTTTTATTTTCACTCGATGGTCACTCGGAACGGCAAAATCCACTAGACGGTAATTTTTTTTTCTTTTACTTTTAATCAACAATCGGGGGGGGGGTATTATTATTATTATTATTATTATTTAAAAAAAAGAAAGAAAGAAAATCCTGCCAGCTCTTCTATACTCAATGAATAAATAAAATAAGATGCACAAATTAAACAGTCGAATAAAAAGGCCGGTGTTCATAAAATAATTTTATCAACATTTGCATAGGGCGAATGAAAAAGTCAATTGTCCACTTTTTGCAATATATTAACTTAGACCAGTGGTTCTCAATCGGGGTCCATATAGGATTTTTGGGGTTCCACGCAAGTAAAATAATAAAGTGAGTGTCCTCGACATTATTTTAACAGCAATTCAAAAAAATTGCTTTAGATGTATTCATAGTAGTACGTTACTGCTTTTTCCTTCATCTTGTCGAATCTGGGTTTCGTCGTGTCTCTAAGTTACTATCAAAAGCTCGTAACCGACTTAATATTGCACAAAGAAATGGTCTTCGATTATTATTGACAACGTTGGAGCCGAATATTGCATCACTAGCAGAGCAGCATCGACAATAAGTTTTGCACTGAATAAAATGTCACTAAAGCAGTATCTTGTTTTTTAAGTAAATATGTCCTTTATTCATGGCTTATTTTACTTTCATTTTACATAGAATTTAGGTAAGTGAGTGAGTTATTCAAATGGTATGTCAGCTCGTCTAGAAGGGTTTTAGTGGCTAGGGAATCGCGTTCCTAGTTATTTTACAATTTTTTAAAACATTGTCCTATTCATCACGAATATTTTTTATCAGATCTATTTTATCCATATATGGGACCTTAAATCTGAATTAGTAATGACCTGGGAATAAGACCAATGAAGGGGTACTCCACACTACCCAGCACGCCAGAAATGGAGCCTTACATATTTACCAAACCCTCCGGTCGGGCAGGATATGACACAAGGTCAATTTTTAAGCGGAGTTTAACAGGTTTGAATTCAGAGTTTTCCTTCTCCTAGACTAGTTGCCTCACCAAGGCTAAAGAACCTAGTCTGCCCTACTATTTACCCATAGCTGGAGGGGGAATAATTAGATTCATACCTTTCCCATGGATATTAGTGCTACGTGAAATGCAATCAGTCTCGTCTAGGATTTGAACTCGTGTCGCCGTGTCTATTTCCTTCGACGATAACCATTACACCACAGGCACCTCCAGAAATGGAGCCTTACCATCAGATGCAATTTAGCGTCATATCAGAACACTCCTTTTTGTGAGGGTCCTACTCCTCTGCAGGAAATACAGTATTTTAACCCCACTGACAGAGCCACATCTATTCGTTTATGTGTACTAAATTAGTTATACTTCAACAATGCACAAAATATTTTAACAATTTTTTTAGATAATTCCTCATAATACTTAATTATAAAAATTACAATAGGATTTTTTAGACATTGAACAACTATGGGAGTTCACCAGAGCAAAATAGGAATCAAAGTGGTCCTTGGTGAAAATTTTTTTTTTAGAATTACTGATTCAGTGTATGCATTCTTTAATGAAAGTAAAAGGTTGACACATTTTGAGGGCTTTTTTGTTTTGCAAAAGCGCTTTTTATCGACTGGTTTATATTTGCTATTATCTATTCTGTTTTCATCGACAAAGTTTCAAATAATAAAAAAAAATCAGAAAAGGTTTTATGATGAATAAAACATTTTGACTGGCAATAGAATACGTGGTAGTGCCAAAGGTCTAAATTTGCCCTGTCGGATATGTTGGCTGCTTCCTTTGCAGAGGAGTAAGACATTAACCTGTATCCATAAGAAAGGCTCCAGTTCTGGAGCAGTGTGGATTACTCTTTCTTTGCCATTACTCCCAGGTCCACACCGACCTGGAGTGGTAGTACCTATGAAGGTTCCATCTATGGATGATTTTGATCTGTTTGAAATTTATTCGTATTTGATAGGAATACGTGAAAATATACGCAAACAAATGATTATTATAAAATAGAATTCCTAATGTTAGATAAGAATTGAAACCATTTGCAAATTGTTTATATTAAAAAGAATTACTTGAAGTTATTGATGTTTACAAAGGATTAAAATCATCGATCGTACGGAAATCTAATATCACCGATAAAATAAAACTGTGGTTTTGTTCTGCACTACATCGAAACGCATGGAGAAAAAGCTCGATAGGGAACCACATAAAAATACTGCATGCTATTTTTCAACAAATCCTAGAAGCAACACGCCACAAAACAATAGGTGTACGGCCACTTAACTCCCATCTCATAAACCATCCAAAATACTGCAAGAGAAACAAAAACAAACTCATAAGCGACGTTCTTCTATGGGCTCTAAAAGGGGTTATACTAGGTAAGATACTAATCCGCATCAAGTGCTAAGGCTTTCGTTTTATAATGAAAAAAGAAAACGTATTTTGTTTAAAAGATTTATTATAGTCTAAAGATTGAGTTAAAAGTTTTGCAACATTTTGGCAATGTGGGACACAACTCAGCATGCTTTTGCTGAGGTCATGAAGGTGACAAACCATACTGGGCAGTGAGATGCCAATCTCGTCTGATATTTTGTGAAAGCTACTACCTCTTTGGTTTACAGCACGACCTCGGAATCTCCACTTTTAGGCCTCCCTGGCTTAGCTTGATCGTCGAAGTCCTTGCAACCCGAGCGAAATTTCTTGAACCATCTAATAACTGAACTGTGATCGACTGAGCTTTCAGCTTTCTCACAACGAATGTTTTTGATAGCTTCCACGGTGTAATGACCTACTTCCAATTCGTAAAGCGTAAACTCCCGAATGAGACTCTGTGTGGTTTTCAAATCGTATACGGAATGAAACAATACACAACATGACAACGTACCAATTACCGTGATACTACCAACCACAACAGGTACGTTCCACAGGTTGAAACGGTCCGATCATGTAATATGCGCGCAAAAAATCACCACGTACCAAAATATTGCGAAACTTTTGACTCACACAAGTAACATCTATCTATCTATACACACACACACACACGAGGGAAGGCTGAAAACTTTATATGATGGCGTTATATCTGCCGTTGAGTTTTTCTTACTAATGTGATTCAAGCACTGCAACACCGATGGAAGAAGTGTGTGGACCGCAAAGGGACTATGTTGAAAAATAAACCTATATATGAAAGTTATTTTTACTGGATAGGAACCTTAAATAAACAAGTTTCCTGTACGAGTCATTTGTTCTGATTTTCAAATTCAACTTTACTATATCAGTATTGTTGTAATCACGCAACCCCCACCCCCCTCTCTCTCCACGAGAAGAAAAAAGATTTTATTTGAACCGCTATATCAATTAAATATAAAAGAATGAAAGAATTGTTGAACCATTTCAGCTCGATTGGAAAAAATGGGCTTTTTCGTTGAATGGTTGAATGAGAAAAAAAAAGGCACAGATGTTGTACTGATGGGAAAACCTTACAAACAATGCAATAAAAATGAAAAATTACGGAAATACAACGAACAGGAAAACTGGTAAAAGATTGACGGACGTAAAGATAATACTGTTTTGTTCTTGAGGGTGAAAAGAATTTGTTTTATTTCGGGAGTTTCACTGGTTAAGCAAGATAGAAAGTCGATAAAAAACAGACTTGAAGGTAAATATTCCTCTTCCCAGTCACATATTTTGCAAGTACATAACTGAAAAACAGCGAAATGAGTAAGAAGTTGATTCTATTACCGACTCATAAAAAAAGTAATTATATAATATGGAACATTGAATGGTTCTGACAAAACAGTCATCAACGCCGTTGACCAGACAAAGAGACGGAGATAGCTGACGATAGCTAGACAGTCAGATAGAGAGATAGTTAGGGAGATCAAGAGACAGATAGCTAAAGAGAGAGATATGAAGATATCTAGGGATATAAACAGACAGCTTGAGAGAGGCAGAGATAGCTTAGCATAAAGACAGTGACGGAGAGATGAAAATTTCTAATGGGCTAAGGATAGCTCGAGAGATAGAGATACAGAGATAGCTAGGGAGATCAAGAGACAGATAGCTAAAGTGAGAGATATTAAGATATCTAGAGATATAAAGAGAGAGAGTTAGAAGAGAGAAGCAAAGACAGTCGAAGAAAGAGAGAGGGTGAGAGAGATGAAAATATCTAAAGAGATAAAGGAACATATATAGCTTTAGAGATAAAGAGACGTAGATAGCAAGTGAGATAGAGAGACAGAGAGAACTAAAGGGATAGAGAGGGAGAGAGAGAGAGAGAGAGAGAGAGAGAGCTAAAGAAAGAGATAGCTGAAGACAGAGAGAGAGAGAGCTCCAGAAAGAAATGAAAACATCTAGAGAGATGAAAGAATAGAGAGAGCTCTAGAGATAAAGAGACGTAGATAGCAAGCGAGACAAAGTGACAGAGAGAACTAAAAGGATCAAGAGAGAGAGAGAGAGCTAAAGAAAGAGATAGCTGAAGACAGAGAGAGAGAGAGAGAGAGAGAGAGAGAAAGAGAAATGAAAACATCTAGAGAGATGAAAGAATAGAGAGAGCTCTAGAGATAAAGAGACGTGGATAGCAAGCGAGATAAAGTGACAGAGAGAACTAAAGAGATCAAGAGAGAGAGAGAGAGAAAGCTAAAGAAAGAGATAGCTGAAGGCAGAGAGAGAGAGAGAGCTCCAGAAAGAAATGAAAACATCGAGAGAGATGAAAGAATAGAGAGAGCTCTAGAGATAAAGAGACGTGGATAGCAAGCGAGATAGAGAGACAGAGATAGCTACAGAAATAAACAGACCTAGGGACTTGTAAATAGATTTCTACTAATACGATAGAAGTTGCTAAATGATTTCTTTTTTGTAAATTGAATTAATTTGACCAGAAAATCCGACAAACACTTGCGCGTGACATACACTGGACAACAGTTTCAACCTATATAGGTCTTATCAGCAGGATATCGTGATCTCTCTCATTGGAGATTGAACTAGCGACTACAGAATGCTGAGCCGAAACTCAACCACGGAGCAACTGGTCTACGTATGTTGCGCGCAAGTGTTGGCCAGATTTTCTGGTCATGGTAATTCAATTTACAATATAATTCCGCTACTTAAAAAAGAAAATGTACATTGATTTTTTTTTTTGTTCTTTTTGTCTAGTTTTCTTACGCTTGACTACGTTGAAATCAAACGATAAATGTTTGTAGATGCAATTGTTTAAAATCTAAAATGTATTTTCATATCTTTATATTCCTTTTTTATTTTTTTATTTAAAAAACAATTAGAAAATCGAAGTAATAATTAACCAAACATAACATTTTCTGTTTAATGTAAAATTGATTAAAAAAAATAGAGATTAATTTAATTATTTTTATCTGACAGAAATACTTCATATCAACATCGTGTGCAAAAAACCCAAAAAAACTTAAGAACCAATATAAAAAAAATGCGAACAGAAACTTACAATGTACGCAATTCTATAATCTCTAGACGTAAAATAATCCCAGGCAAGTTGACATAACATTTAAATCAATCATATGAATAATGAGTTTATATGAATAAAAGTGAGACACACGTGGTGTAATGATTACCGTCTTAAAAAATAGACACGGCGACCAGAGTTCAAATCCTGGACGAGATAGCATTTCACATACGCTTAAGAAAAAGTAGGAATCTAAGTATTGTCCCTCCAGCAATGGGTGAATAGTTGGGCTGACTGGGCTTTTAAACCTTAGTATGCCAACCATTCTACCAGAAGGAAAACTCTGAATTCAAACCTGTTGCACTCCGCTTGAAAATTGACCTTGTGTCACATCCTGTTTGTGCGGAGAGGTTAGGCATATATATATATATATATATATATATATATATATATATATATATAAAGTGTTTATCAAAAAGTACGGACAACTTTTACATCAACCTAGCAACTATTTAGAGAGTATAGCTTAGTTATGGTACAAAGCCAGAAATATGGAGGCGCCTTGTGGGTATCAAACTCGATCATGATGTTCTGTGAGTCTAGCTTGACACCACGATCTTCAGTGGTGTATCCAATGTGCTAAGTTTTGCTCTTTTGCTAAAACTGAAAATCTGAGGCACCTGTCAGCTGCCTTCGCGAAGTTAGGCAGAGAGTGAGGATCGACTAAGTAACATGACAAACCTGACATTTGCTGAAACGTAGAATTTTCTCGAATGGCAAGTAAGTCGGGTGGGTGGTAAATAATAGTCACTGAAAGTTTACAAAAAATTAGAAATGATAGACCGAGAAAAAAAGCAGGCTTAGAATTAAAAGAAAAAAAAAAGAAAATGGAGGGAAGGATAATAAACAAAAATAAATGGGAGGGGGTGAAAAGAGGAAATGGAAAGAAAAAAAAAACAATATAAAAGGGGGAGGACAAAACGTAAAAGTGTGATAGAGAAAAAAAGAGAAAAGGGGAAAAAAAGAAGAAACTTAAAAAGAGACCGTTAGGAAGAGATAAAAAAAGAGTGAAGTAAAAAAAAAAAGACAGAAAAGAGAAGGAAAAAGGCGAAGAAAACAATGAGAGAGAAGGAGGGAAAAGGATAAAAGAGAAAGCCTAAAAAAACCATTAGGAAGAAATAAAAAAAAGAGTGAAGTAAAAAAAAAGACAGAAAAGCGAAGGAAACAGTGAGAGAGAAGGAGGAAAAAGGATAAGAAAAGAGAAAGACTAAAAAAAAATCGACAAAAGAGACACAAGGATGGAAATGAGTTAGAGAAAGAAAAATGTTTAAATGTTGGTTTTAAATATGGGTATTTGTGTTGCATTTGAAAAATGGATCCCACTTTTTTTTTTAAAAAAGAGAGAAAGGGTCCCCAGGCCACATTTCATACTAAAGAAAAAAACAAAAATGTGAAAGAAAATCGTAAAAAAAAAAAACTTGAGGTGAGATACAAAAATAAATCTCTTCAAAAGACTTTAAACCCACGAATAATTATCCTCCTGCAATGATTAAAAACCCAAGTTACAATCTGATACAAGTATGCACGAGGTTGATTAATATTAATCAGAGACCAAAATGAAGGTACTAAGATTAAAATCATGATACACAAGATGGCGTTTTGTCACGTTCAATTCCCGTAAATTCTGTGCCGATGGCACAAGTAGCACCCATTAAAATACCACCAACACCAGAAGACTCTTTTTTTTTCTTTTTTTTTTAAAGTAATTCTTTGAAACCTTGGGGTGGAAACTTTTGATGACTGGACGCAGCTCATTGAATGTTTGAATAAAAGCATTCGGGTTAAGGCTAAAAAAAAGTGTTTCAAGGTTCCGGTTCGCATCGATTATGTGATTTGTTTTAAGCGTCCCAAAAATGTATAATGTATTAAATAATATATATGACATTGATTTACACAAACGCAACGAAGCTACATAAATCGATTGAATTATTTAACAAATATACAAATCTATTCAAAAGAATAGTCAAGTTGGGTGTAAGGAATTCTTTTTTAGTTTTTGGGTTTTTTTACTCATTCTTTTATGCCACATTTTTTGTCTGCGTTTGTTTATTTGGTTTAAAATCTCTCTCTCTCTCTCTCTCTCTCTCTCTCTCTCTCTCTCTCTCATATATATATATAAGGAATATTATAATCCTGAACACTAGAAGTCTGTTACTTGCAGTTTTATATGCTATGAACAATCATCAGACGGAAATTTGAGAAAAATGGCTAATCAACCGTATTGATAATGGGAGGTTTTGTCACGGAGTAAGGTGTAAGTATTTTCTTCCGTGTGTGTGTCATGTACACTTACCACGTGACTATACGTCACACGATAAATACAGTTAATTACCCACTTTTCCCTTATTTCCATATGATGATGGGCGCCTCGGGCAGTATAATGAGTAGCAAGCAAGACTAGCTAACCTTTACGAATGTGTTCAAGTCTCATTGGTGGCCCATTTATACGGCCCCGAGCATAAAAAAAACTTAGTAAATTACGATTTACCTCTGATGATTGTGTTATATAATTAAGGTAATGATTTTTTATGTTAATCATTTTTCGTTAATTATATTCTATTATTTAGTTTGGTAAGGCTTTGAACTACTCGGTGTCTCTTAGTGCAGGTGTCATCGTCAAACGGGAACTCGCACGTCAGCACCGAAAGGATATGACAATAATCATCTGTAATAATTAACTCCAACGCAGGAAATGGGACTGGAGTAAACTGAGTGGGTGGTTGACATCATATACGGAGTGGATGGTCTTGAGAATTTGAGGATTTTGAAAAGGACGGGAGTTAAGGTTCGACTGTCAAAGCGAGCAGTTGGGTTTTTCGTATCTGATCAGATCAGATCAGTTTGGGTTTCGACCGGCAGAGATGAGTTGAGATCTTAGACTCCACAAGATGCGCCATGTGTGAAGCGGAGAGGAGGAGTTAGCATAGGCTTTTATGAATTGTGTCTCTCTCCTCGTGTCACCAAGGGCTGAAGGCAGAAAGAAATAAACCCGTTCGTATCAGAAACAACAGAGTCCGCCTGAATTGTTATTATAAACATTATGGCTATACAACAATTATATGCTCCTCGTTAAACTTCAAGTAACAGGCTTTAGATTTCAAAATTCGAATATTTTAGATTTTTCTCTGCTCCGTCATAATTGCATCGAGCACTTTTTTATGCAAAATTTGTGATATCTATAGATAAAGAATGTTCAATATCGGTGTTAGAACATATATATCTAAATTATATTGAGGTAAACACAGGGTCAATGACACTTGGTGAATGTCTATGCTATATATATATATATACACATATTGAAAAAAAACAAACAAATATCTTTTCAGAATTTTTTTTTCAATAAATGTAAACACTCCATTGTTTAAAATTGATTCATAGTAAAAATATTTCCTTTGAAGATGTTCAAAAAGGCGAAAAATCAAACAGAGCGCTCCAGGTTGAATAGAGGTATGTCATCAAATTTTTGGTGGTCAAGAAGAGCAAACTATGTGCAATTTACAGAAGAATGTCTAATGAGTACTTTAGTTTTAAAAAAATGTATACAAATTAGCTAAAAAGGGGTTAGACACAAAAGGTGGCTAGAGTGGAAAAGTCAGTAAAGAAGGTTATGCTCCTAAGATATGAAAGGACCCATCATTAATGATTTCCTTGAAAAAGGTGCAACGGTAAACCGTCCTTCCTAATGCCAACTCATTAGGCAAATTTCATCTTACTTATTGAATGATCCCTGTATATATATATACACGCACAAACATAATGAGAATCGAGTGTTATATATTGATAAAAATATCATTTTCTCCTTTCCCCGTGCGACATACACTAACGATAGGTACAAGCGTATTGATACATAGATAATTGATCACTGAACTTAAAAAAAAGAATGGAGGGGATGTTAACTTCCATGTGAACAAACGCGAAACATTGATTTAAAAATGTGGATATACAATTCTGAAATTGAACGAAGAACTAACGGGCTCAATGGCGATATCATTAATATGGATTTGCTGCCACTAAGAATTTTTATTCCAACTAATATTGTCTTTGAACGATATTAAATGTGCAAGACTAAAAAGAAGAAACAAATATAATATATAATCGTTCAGGCACGTAACTTATTCTAAAAGGTCAAATACTTCACTAAGAAAATCACAGGAAGTTCTAAAAAGAGATCTTCGACGTGATTGCTATATGAAAAATTAATGTTTACAAAATCCAAAATAGAGAAATGAATAAATAAAAATCATTTTTAAAAGTTGGATTTATTTCGGCTGAAGGTAAATTAAAATTCTAAAATAAAACAAGTCAGGATCTTTAACACGATATATTGTTTCTGTTTTGTTTTTAACTTAATTTGATTTTATTTATTTATCTAATTTCGTTTTCAAGTTGCGAAACGTCGTGGAAATGATATCTTCTTGCCTATTTTAACACATTTGTTCTTTTAACTTTCCTCAGTTCCGACGAATTACAATCACCCCGAGATTTATTTTACGTACGGCAGTGTTCCGTTTGGAAAACTCAAACAGAAAAGTTGAAGGAAAAACAAATCAAAAGTCTGACAATTTCGTTGTTCTGCCATCGACACGTGGTTGCTATTAATTAAGTAAACTTCGTTAATTATCCTTCCTCATTAGCGATTATTAAGAATTTTTAAATTGCCAAGTAATTCTCCTATCTTATCTTTGCAATTTAATTACTAGTATAAAAGAATAAGAAAAATGAAAACGTTTTTGGCAACGACAAGCAAGGGAAACTTATTCATCGGAGTCCATAGACTGATATTGGGTGTTGTAAAACTTAAAGAATATCTAAAGAAAGAAAGAAAGAAAGAAAAAAACGTGTAGATGGATATAAAATAGAAATGAAGAAACCACAGGTGGTGATAGATAGCTTTAAAATCTTCGAAATGAAATAAACATGATGGTATAAGTACATTTGAGCTTAATCAAGCAGAAGGATGCCTCCATTACACTGATTAAATCAAGATATTAAAATCTAGAAAAACAAAAAAATAAACATTATATTTCGTTAAATTATTAAAACTCTTTTATTTATACACACACACACACACTCTCTCTCTCTCTCTCTCTCTCTCTCTCTCTCTCTCTCTCTCTCTCTCTCTCTCTCTTCCGGCCCAGTCACTAGGGATTAAAATACGTTGAATTTATCCTCTGTAAAGAGGTAACCCCACCCAAAAAATACGGTGTCCTGGGTATAACAGTAACCATCATCCGATGCCGAGGCTCCAGTTTTAGAGCTCGGAGGTGTGTGAAGTTCATCTTGATTACAATTACTCCCAGGTCCACTCGAACTCAAAGTGGTAATATAATAATTTACACACAGTTATATAATGCTGAGTATTACTATCTAATATGAATAATTTTCAAAGAGATCTATTTGACCCAATGATAGGAACCGAATAAATACTAACACTCCAGGTCAAAGTGGACCTGAGATTAATAGCAACCAAGAAGTGACTCACTCACTTCAGAGCTTGAGAATAGATCCCTTACAACGAGATGGAGTTTGATTATATCCAGGACACCCTTATTTGAGAGTAGTTTGGTCTTCACCTTCTGCAGGGGTTGAATTAAGCTTATTCTATGCCTTACCGACAGGCCTTGATAAAAGGTTTCATTTGGTCTTCACCTTCTGCAGGGGTTGAATTAAGCTTATTCTATGCCTTACCGACAGGCCTTGATAAAAGGTTTCATTTGGTCTTCACCTTCTGCAGGGGTTGAATTAAGCTTATTCTATGCCTTACCGACAGGCCTTGATAAAAGGTTTCATTTGGTCTTCACCTTCTGCAGGGGTTGAATTAAGCTTATTCTATGCCTTACCGACAGGCCTTGATAAAAGGTTTCATTTGGTCTTCACCTTCTGCAGGGGTTGAATTAAGCTTATTCTATGCCTTACCGACAGGCCTTGATAAAAGGTTTCATTTGGTCTTCACCTTCTGCAGGGGTTGAATTAAGCTTATTCTATGCCTTACCGACAGGCCTTGATAAAAGGTTTCATTTGGTCTTCACCTTCTGCAGGGGTTGAATTAAGCTTATTCTATGCCTTACCGACAGGCCTTGATAAAAGGTTTCATTTGGTCTTCACCTTCTGCAGGGGTTGAATTAAGCTTATTCTATGCCTTACCGACAGGCCTTGATAAAAGGTTTCATTTGGTCTTCACCTTCTGCAGGGGTTGAATTAAGCTTATTCTATGCCTTACCGACAGGCCTTGATAAAAGGTTTCATTTGGTCTTCACCTTCTGCAGAGGTTGAATTAAGCTTATTCTATGCCTTACCGACAGGCCTTGATAAAAGGTTTCATTTGGTTTGATTTCGTTTGGTTTTATAGCATATCAACCATTGTAGGTTATTCAATGCCAAATCCTGTTAATACATATATATTAGATATATATATGATTTTCAAACACATTTTGTTGATAACATTTTAAAACGAGACTCATTTTTTGCACACAGTTAAATGGTTTAAGTTTGCTAAGTAAAAGTAACTATTTAACATCAGTCATTTGTTAGCACACATTTAGATAGATATGAATAATACGTAAAAGATTTGTTTGTCGGTAATTTTATTTTTTAAATAAGTTACAAATAATTTGTTTGCACCCTAGTATTGTTATTTTTTTACACAGCTAGTTGTTGTTGGCGACCTTAGTCGAGGGCGACCCGAAGGCCCATTTTTAATAGCTACTACACCGAGGTGTAGGGGAAAGCGCTACTTCTTTCCCTGGATTGCTTCACTTTACCCTTGATACGTACCTTATATAGTTGAGTGTTAAACAAGGAGATTGCAAATACCATTTTTAAAGTCTTTGGTATGACGCGACCTGGGATTGAATCCAGATCTCCCGGACCATTGGCGAATACTCTGCCCACTAGGCCAATGAGCCGGTGATACACAACTAAATAGATTCAATTATTGCAATCTAACACTTATGATTCTATTCAATATTAATCCTTCGTTTGTGGACAGTTGAATAGTTCCAAGTATTACTATGTATCACTCACAATTCAATTAAACATCAGTCATTTGTTAACACACAGTTAAATGATCAAACAGTTCTATTTCAAACAATTCAATTTAGTATCAGGCGTTTGTTTACACTCAGTTAAATGATCAAACAGTTCTATTTCAAACAATTCAATTTATTATAAGACAACAAAGTTAAATGGTTCCAAGAATTGCAATGTATCACTAAAAATTCAATTAAACATTAGTCATTTGTTTACACACAGTTAAATGATCAAACAGTTCTATTTCAAACAATTCAATTTATTATAAGACAACAAAGTTAAATGGTTCCAAGAATTGCAATGTATCACTAAAAATTCAATTAAACATTAGTCATTTGTTTACACACAGTTAAATGATCAAACAGTTCTATTTCAAACAATTCAATCTATTATAAGACAACAAAGTTAAATGGTTCAAGAATTGCAATGTAGCACTAAAAATTCAATTAAACATAAGTCCTTTGTTTACACACAGTTAAATGATCAAACAGTTCTATTTCAAACAATTCAATCTATTATAAGACAACAAAGTTAAATGGTTCAAGAATTGCAATGTAGCACTAAAAATTCAATTAAACATAAGTCCTTTGTTTACACACAGTTAAATGATCAAACAGTTCTATTTCAAACAATTCAATTTATTATAAGACAACAAAGTTAAATGGTTCCAAGAATTGCAATGTATCACTAAAAATTTAATTAAACATAAGTCATTTGTTTACACACAGTTAAATGATCAAACAGTTCTATTTCAAACAATTCAATTTAGCATAAGTCATTTGTTTGCACTCAGTTTACATGTCAAACAGTTCTCTAGGACCCAGAGATCGCACCCTACCACTCT